>QGSO01000203.1:1892184-1910107 GCA_011037825.1 Carya cathayensis
AGATCAGAGATATTGTCAGGCTTCAACCGATCCTCAAGAAGTGGAAAAAGCTTGCAAATGCTACAAAAAACAGCTCTAATTCTATTTCTTCTGCTACTTCCAGCAGTAGTAGCAGCAGTAACATTAGCATTGGCAGTAAGAGAATCAAATTCCTGAAGAGAACACTCCCCTTCTCAGATGTTTCGGGGGCTTCCAATGATGTCGTGCCAAAAGGCTTTCTTGCCGTTTGTGTAGGGAAGGAGCTGAAGAGATTCATCATCCCAACACACTACTTGGGTCACCAAGCATTTGGGATGTTACTGCGAGAAGCCGAAGAAGAATTTGGCTTTCAGCAAGAAGGAGTGCTCAAGATTCCATGCCAAGTGTCTCTGTTCGAGAAAATCCTGAAGGCGGTTGAAGAGAAAAGAGAAGCACTTTACCTGCATGATCAGCTTGGTTTCGATGCAGACAAGGAAAAAATTGGGTGCTACTCACCGGATCATTGTGAGCTTACACCTTCTCAGCATTCTCAAATGTGTAGATGATTTACTGATCTTGATTTTTCATCAGGATCACCAGATCTTTTTCTTTTCTTTTCCCTTGATGTTGTGTGAATGCAATGTAATGAGGAGACGACTGAACTGAGATCAGGGAGGGGATCGGAAGGTCTTAGAGACAATAAGTAGATTTCTTTTTCATGTCCAAGTTTTGGTGTACGTATCTGCCATTATTTGGTGCAGAGGACATGAAATTTTCGTTCATCGTTATGATTCTCTATCCATTCCAGTTTTAAGGGTGGAAGATAACATTGAGCATCCCACTTCTATGATATTTTTTATTTTGAGTCATGATAAGAGTAGATGGTATATGAAATCACATATTGTTTTAAAAAGATGTTATTATTCTTTGTAATGGTTCAATGCAATTTCAATTATATTCTCATTGAAGAATAAGTAATGTGGCTTGCACATTCAATTAAGACGCTACACCTTAGTTCACTTTATCAGCAACCAAGCACAGGGATTTGAAACGACATTTTTGACCTCTTCTTTTCTGCTGTTATTCTGTATAGAATCTTGTCACTATAACGTATGACTTTACAGTATTTTCGTATTAATTGCCTTCTGTTTAATTGAATATGCGTGCTCCTAGCTTTTGACCCATTACGGCGTTGTACGATATGCATGCATGCAAGTACCTTCTGGAGACACCGGGAGCCAAACTAACCATGAGGTTCGTTTACTTATTTTAATGAACAAGGAAAACAAAAAATTATACGTACAAGATGAGAAATCAGTCAAATTAATCAAACAACCAGTGGACTCTATTTTAAAAAATAACATTAAAAAATATATATCATTTTTTAATGAAACGTACATTTTTATAATTAGTTTAGCGAAATTTATCTATTTAAAATTTATGCGCAATATTATTTCAAAAAAATGAAAAATATCACTGAAAAACTAGTTCTCATTTTGAACTATCAACATGGTTCCGCCATTGATCATAAACACTGCATTACGATTTTTTTATTATTTATATTTTATGTTAATTGATGTGACATGCTTCGGTTTCAATTATCTATTGTATATGTCAATAAAACTACTTGTAATAAAAGTCGATGCTTTGAATAAGGTTTGCTAAAGAAGAATCCACGTGAGTGGTGCAAATGGATCAGAGCAACGTCCCTTTAACAAACCCATTAATTATAGAAATTGATAAATTAATAGGAATTCATAGTCTGTAAAAGCATCTTCAATGGATTAGTTAAAGTTAAAGGACATTTTTTATAAATATAAGATGAATTTAACTTTTAATTATTTCATTCATACAAGTCCCCACGTTGAATTATCTATTTATTCTTTATATAATAATAAAATAATATTAATTTAATATGTTTTTTAATATATTTATTTATATCATATTTTACCATTATACTAATTATATGTTAATTAGTAATTATATTCTAATTAAATTATTGATCAAAAAAATCATATTTTTAATGATAATTTAATATTAATAACCACAAATGTCTAATTAAACTTATCTAAAATTCAATATAATGCTAATAACCATTGTTGACATTAATTGCTGTCGTAAAAACCAAAGAAATTGACAATTTTCTAAAAAAATGTTGAAGGAAGAGAGAGAGTGTTACCAAAAAAGTAATAAACTAAACATTTGGTCATTGAACAAGTCACACCAAATTTGACTTTACTTTTACAAACACTATAGCTAAAAGCAAAGTTTTGAAATCCGTTCCGTTCAGTGTTTCGGTTGAAGCACTGGAACGGAATATTTCGGTACCGGTACGTTTCGGTATACCGTTTCGGGATAGGCAATAAATTAATAAATTATATATATAAAAACTATATTTTCCAATAAATGAATAAATAAATTATATATATATATATAATATATTAATAAATATGTGTTTTATATATTTTTTCAAAAAAATATATTAATAAATGTGTTTTATATAATTTTTCAAAAAAAAAAAAAAAAAAATTTCGGACCGGAATTACTATTCCGGCCGGAATTGACCGGAACAGCCGGAATTTGACCCGGAACGGAATAGATACCTATCCCATTCCGGTCACTGTTCCGGCACGAAAAATTCCGGCCATTCCGGCCGGAACGGAACGGTTTTCAAAACATTGGCTAAAAGCCAAACTTTTTGACTTTACATAATCCATTGCAGCTAACTTTTGATCTGTAATAGCTAAAAGTGACTCTTTTTTTGCATATATATATATTCCATTAAGAGTGCTCTAAATGAAGCAAACTTCATGTGCTAAGCAATCTACTGATTAAGGGAAAATTCTAGTATGTTTCATGAGTTTTGTTTTTTCATTTTCACCTTTCATATATTTAATTTTTTAAAAAACATTTTGTTTAACAGTTAAGGAAGTGATTTTTAGTATATTGATGTATTTTTTTTAAATATTTAAAGATGTTTATTTAAAATATGTGAAAAAGAAAAGAATAAAAAATAAAATGTAAACTTTATACCGGAGGCCGGCAGGATCAAAGCTGTGCGACACACTAACATTAATACTTTTGATTAAGATATTGGAAATCATCTGTCCCAATATAATATATATATATATATATGAAAAATGCTTATTGAACAAAAAAAAAATGGACCGTCAATCTTGACTGATTGTATTATTTATTTATTTTTATTTTTACTTAATAATTAAGAAATTGATTATTTATGAATTAATATTTTTTATTTTTTAAAAATGTTTAAAGATGTATAAAAAGTGGTTAAAAAAAAAGAGAGTAGATTTATACCATTCGGTCTACCAATAAAAAAGTAGATTTGTCCTATATATATGTATATCTATACCTATAAACAAAATAATTGGAATTTAATGTGCTCTAACCAAAGTGTACGATTATTGTGTCCATCTTCTAGCTACCCACATCGTAAACTTCACATTTATAATTAATTTACTTAATATTTTAATGCAATTTGCAATCTTACCACATTTATTTATTTATTTCCATAGTTGTAACTCTCTGAATTATTTTGCAGTTGCATCTGGGATGGACTTGTAATTAAAGAAAAATAAGGGGGAAAACAAAAAACACCACCAGTCAACTGTGTTTATAAAATTCATTAAGCCTAAAGCATCATCAGTCTGTTCTACATGTTAAGCATATGCAAATGTATGTATATATATCATTTTCCTTTTCCATTGAATATGAATATATAGTTTGAATTATTATAATTAATTTTGATTCCTCTTTTCTCTCAGAATTTCCTCTCTTCTTCCACTTCGCCCCCAAGAGTGAAGAGGTTGAAGGGTCAATTCGGTCATGTTTTCATTTATTTGGAAACTATTGAAAATTAAAGTATATAACACCATAATTTTCATAAATAATCATTAATTAATTCAATTTTAGTCCATGCATGTTCACACCCAGTACTAAGATGTCATGAACTTGTGTGCTAATTGCGTATGTATCTTTTTCTCTCTTTCTTTATAGAAAGATTTTGGCATTTCACATTGAATTTCTTGAGTGCTATCTTCCATAACCTTCTAAAGCACCCCGTAATTCAATAAATAAAGGCAACCCGTTGACTAAATAACAATATTAATAATTAGGCATCAAGATTTATCTATAGAGACATCATGACACGTCAAAGATTT
This sequence comes from Carya cathayensis, assembly GCA_011037825.1. Classification (NCBI taxonomy): domain Eukaryota; kingdom Viridiplantae; phylum Streptophyta; class Magnoliopsida; order Fagales; family Juglandaceae; genus Carya; species Carya cathayensis. The sequence goes on from QGSO01000203.1 coordinate 1,896,324, forward strand.
TATTATAATATTATATATTTCAAAAAGCAAAAATTTCGGTTTTGACTATGAAAGGATGTCGTACTTTGCTTTAGGACAACTCATAATAAATTATATAAATTAAAATATTTGATTTTAAATTCTAATTCTGAAATATATCCCACTTAATTAAATATTTTATTAATTTGAATTTGTATCAAATGAAAGTATCATGTACAACTAATTTTATTTTATTTTTTTATAAATAATAAGTTAAAAAAGAGAGTACAGAATCCAAGAGAGAGGTTGAAGTCTAGAAGTTCATGATCACCCTGGGATTAATCATCACTAATTAAACAAAAAAAAAAACCCATTGATGGGATTCGATTCCATTAGCTAGTGAGTGCTGGGCAGTTGTGGCACCTGCACTAACCGACGTCGGTCCCCTAAAGTAAATGATTTATATATAAAATTAAAAGTAAACTATCAAATAATGATTAATTAATAAAATAATTATTTTCAACTTCTATAAATACTTGCACCACCATCCACTTGAGGAGTATCTGAGGTAGAAGAAATTAAAGTCCCAGCAGCTGATCTTAATTTTTCTGTAGCAATCACTAACTTCAATGGATTCAAACAAATCCAACAAGTCCAACAAGATCAGAGATATTGTCAGGCTTCAACCGATCCTCAAGAAGTGGAAAAAGCTTGCAAATGCTACAAAAAACAGCTCTAATTCTATTTCTTCTGCTACTTCCAGGAGTAGTAGTAGCAGTACCATTAGCAATGGCAGTAAGAGAATCAAACTCCTGAAGAGAACACTCTCCTTCTCATACGTTTCGGGGGCTTCCAATGATGTCGTGCCAAAAGGCTTTCTTGCCGTTTGTGTAGGGAAGGAGCTGAAGAGATTCATCATCCCAACACACTACTTGGGTCACCAAGCATTTGGGATGTTACTGCGAGAAGCCGAAGAAGAATTTGGCTTTCAGCAAGGAGTGCTCAGGATTCCCTGCCAAGTGTCTGTGTTCGAGAAAATCTTGAAGGCGGTTGAAGAGAAAAGAGAGGCACTTTACCTGCATGATCAACTTGGTTTCGATGCAGACAAGGAAAAGATTGGGTGCTACTCATCGGATCATTGTGAGCTTACACCTTCTCAGCATCCTCAAATGTGTAGATGATTTACTGATCTTGATTTTCATCATGATCACAAGATATTTTTCCTTTTTTTTTTCCTCGATGTTGTGTGAATGCAATGTAATGAGGAGACGAGAGAACTGAGATCAGGGAGGGGAAGATCTTAGAGATAATAACATAGATTTCTTTTTCATGTCTAAGTTTTGGTGTATCTGCCATTATTTGGTGCAGAGGACATCAAATTTTTGTTCTGGAGACAGCGGGAGCCATAGTAATCATGAGGTTTGTTTACTTATTTTAATGAATAAGGAAAACAAAAAATTAAGTTTTGCTACATATAAATATAGTTGTGCACTAATCTGTGTATCAATACTGATTTATTCATACTTAAAATTTAAATTAATACTGTTTTCAATAAAATCTACTTTTTAACCAATCACATCATATTGGTACACAGATTAGTGCACAATTATGCTTGCAACTATATTTTTTCCAAAAAATTATATGTACAAGATGAGAAATCAGTCAAAATCAAACAATCTATTTTGTAAAATAGTGGACTTCATTTTAAAAGAATATTAAAAAATATATATTATTTTTTAATGAAATGTACATTTTTATAAATAATTTAGTTAATTTTATCTATTTAAAACTTATACATAACATTATTTAATAAAAAAAAATACCACTGAAAAACTAGTTCTCATTTTGAACTATCAACATGGTTCTGCCATTGATCATAAACACTACATTACGATTTTTTATTATTTATATTTTCCCTACAACAGAATCATTTTCTTGGGACGAAAATTTTCATCTCAAATTGTAGGGATTTTATCTCAGAAAATTTTTTGGGACAAAAAAAAATCCTTTCAATGTCGTTCCTACAACACTGTTCCAGAAGATATATTGGGACCAAAATCATCATTTCGTCCCAAAATATATCTTTTGGGACATTTTTGAAATTGACCGTTCGATACTGTTTGAATGTTTAATTTTTTTGTCACGGTTTAATTTTGTTCCAGAATGTCGTTCGAATGGTTACTATTTTACGTTCGAACGCAATTAAATTGGTTGAACAATTATGAAAATACATTTGAACGATCACACATTTTGATAACATTCAAACGGTATAAAATAGTCTACCGTTCGAACGTTAAAGGAACAGATCGAAAGGTAAAAGAGATCGAACGGTGTTAAGTTATGTTCGAACGCTACGATAATAAATTACGTTTGAATGTTTTTTGATTGTCTGATGTCGTTCGAACGACTTAATCAATAATGTTCGAACGTTACTTGGTCGTTCGAATAACTACTATTGTTGCTCAGATGACTAACACAAGAGGGGGGGTGAATTGAGTTGTATTTAAAAAAAATAACAATTATAAATCAAATATACAATATCAAATATAAACAAAATACGAAATAGCAATAAATATAAAGAGTAAGGGTAAGAGAGAATCAAACTCAGTATGTTAACGAGGTTCGGCCCCACTGCCTACGTCCTCGCCTCAAGCTACCCCTTGAGGATCCCCGAATTCACTATTCAACCTCCTTCAGGTGGAGGTAAAAACCTATTACACCTTTGAACAACACCGCTACAAAGGATCCGTGTAGAACACCCTCTACACTTGCAATCACCTTACACGTGGTGATTCAACGATTCCCTGTGTAGAACACTTTCTACACGCACAAGGGTTGTACACACCCTTTTACTGATACAAGAATTGATAGTGGGTAGAATATCAGAAAACACTCCTCAATGAGTGAAATAAGAACAATACAGCACAACCTATATCTCTCAAAATGAAAAAGGATTAAGGCTCAATGCTTAGAGAAGAGAGAATGAAAGCTTTGAATGAGAGTTGTATGCTCTTGGTGTTGTGAATGTGAAGCTCTCAAATGATCTATTTATAGGCATATGAGACTTCATATTCAAATTTAAAAAGATTCACATGTCAAAGACATCATCATTCATTTTTCAAAAATTTCAAACCTAATCTTTTTACTTTTTGCATGTGACAAAATGAGCACACTTTACTTTTCAAAAAATTCAAACCTAATCTTTTACTTTTTGCATATGACAAAAGGAGCACACTTTACTTTTCAAAATTTTCAAACAAAGGCATCTTCCTTTTGCATAAGTCAAGAAAAGCATCAATCACTTTTGAAAATATTCAAATAAAACATGCACATGTGAAAGATGACAATCAATCATCTTTAATATTTTCAAAGTTCAACCCTTTAATCATGGCATGCACATGTGAAAGATGACAATCAATTATCTTTCAAAATTTTCAAATTTAATTTTCAAAATATTCATGCACATGTGGAAAATGTATTTTAATGCTTTATGATAAAATATTAATTTTTGAGCCTTAATCCTAATTTCGAATTTTAAAAAGATTTACAACATTATTCTATGACTTTAATGTGAACTTGCTCCCTTCTTGCTCATGCTTGGTTTCTTGATGTGCTTGACTCCATTGTGTAGATAACTTGAGGTTGAGACTCCTTTATTCTATGAATTCATTTGTTATCATCAAAATCCATGTGTAAATATATAATTACACAAAACTTGAAACCTTAGGTTTAACAACTATTTTATCAAAACTCCATAATAATAAAAAACCAAATAGACATTCATAATATTTGAAAAACATATATTAGAAACTGTTTAATACTTACGAAAGTTTTATAATAAGTGCGAACTAATAAATAACCATGAGACTAGCATTGTTCATACATAATTAGATAATGTCATAATCTATACGTAAAAAACCATCAGTTTCTTGGAGGCCTGTACTGTTGCATAAGCTGCTGCATTTGGAGTTGCATATCTCTCCTAAACTCTTCTTGTTGTTCTTCATATTGTTTGAGGCGCATCTCCATGTCTCATTGTTTCGCCAATTGAGCCTCTAACTCATGCTGCCTTGCAACCAATTCTTCGATTCTGCGATTCGCATTTTCTTGCGCTATAGCGGCCGTAGAGGCAAACCCGGAAGAAGAGGAAGAGGGAGAAAGTTTTACACAGTGATCCGAACCCCTCAAATATCCTGAGCATTAACCCAGAACTTGTGTAAAAATCTCAACATCATTTGTTGAGGAATTATGATTTGACGCAGATTCAGCACATATGGCAACCATTTTATCCTACAAATAAGATAAAGAGTTAATATCATCATAAATATTCTAATATATTTATTTAAAATAAATTATAATACTTACATAATTTTCACGGGCATCGGGATGACTCCACTCTCCATTACGATTAGTATATGATGCAGCATATAATTTTGTTAGATTATAATTGGCATCTGAATCTTGCTATAATAAATATTTGTTAAGATATAAAGTTATTAGGATTCATATATTCAGTTAACTATATACAAATAAAAAAAAAATAGCAATACCAATTTCTTAAAGAGGCGGTGGAAAGATTTTGAGCCTGCATGATGAGTAATCTTCAATTTTGATTTATTTGTTTTGTTTATAGAACTTCGCTCCTACATAGGAATTGAAAATATTAGAAAGCAAAATTAAAAATAGGACGACTAAAATAATTAATTTAATTATACTTTATATGATGGATCCTTAAACATGTCACAAAGTTTTTTCCAATCAGAAGGTTGGACATCTTGAAAATGATGTTGGCGTGCATCTTCCATATTCTCAAACTTATTATAATGCTCATGACATCTTGCCTTATATTTGCTGAATGCATTACTCATAAGCTCTTCTACAGTCTTACACTCCTCTCTCTGACCAAAATTTAATTCGAAATCATTCTTAAAAAAAAATTATTTGTATACAAACATATTATCATTTATAATATTATAACTTTAAGTAAAATATAAAAATTTACCAACTAAATAAATGTTTTAAATATTACCAAACAACACTTTTTGATAAGCTCTTTAACATCTTGGGTGACTTTCTTTCATGAGCTTATTACTAAAGGTGCATAAGTTCGTGTAAGAGCACCCACATGCGATACAAGCCAAGCTGCTAGTTGTCCTTCGCCTCCGGTATGTTTGTCAAGAATGTTAACCTTGATCTTACCCACCTTATGATATTTTTCCAACATCACGCCCCTAGTAGTGTCTCGACTTTGACGAGCTTGTATTGTGAACTCATCATGATATATAACATTGTAATCAATTTTCTATTATAACCTTAATTAATAACTTTTATGACTATTAAAATTTTACCTTGTTCTGTAGAGTCAATCTCTAATGGTGAGTCTGAAGGAGAGCTAGGAACAAGTGGAGATGGAATGCGAACTTTCTTTCTCTTCAGAGGCATAATTTCAGAAAACTGATACAATATTCATTAAGTAAAATAGTGCTCATCATCACATAATGTGAAAATATAATTGGTCAATCACTATCTGTATCAGTATCATTTGACAATTCGGTCTCATCATCTGTAGATACTTAAGATGAATTAACATTTTGTTCAATTGTCGCATCAATAATTTCAACCTCAATATCTTCTTTATTTAATGGAATCATCTCATACTGGCTCAAATTTACAAACAAATTAAAGATGGTCTGACTCACTTGGTATGCTTCTTGAGTAGAGGGATCATCTTCTTCTTCATCTCGCCCTTCCGCCTGAGGCATAACATCATATATATTTCTTGGAGAATATTTTTGTACTACTCGCCATTGATTTCCTAATTTCAGGTCATCTAAGTAGAATACTTGAGATGCTTAAAAAACTAAAATAAAAGGATTATCTTCATGCCATTTTTTTGATGTATTAATACTAAAAAAATATTCATCATCACGGACTCCAGTTCGAGGGTTGCTTAAATCCCACAAATTACCCTTAAACAGATACACTGCAAGCTCCCCCAAATATTTCATTCCAATTATATCAACAATAATTCCATAGAAATCAATATTTTATCCATCATGACTTCCCTCAACTAAGACACCCCTATTTTGTGTTTTCCTATAACAATCTCGATCCATTGTGTGATACCAACTTTCCCGAGAAATACATGCAGAATATTTTGTAGCGCGTCTCGATGGGCCATGCGCTAATGCATACAGTTCATCCGATATATCGTTTGGATTATTCGCATGCATTTGTACAACATACATATTGAGTAAGGCTTGTATTATATCAATAATAAACAATCAATATTTTCTGAACTATTGGATGAGTAAAGCATATGTAACGTCATTACCCGTTGTTCAAACCATCTTGGGAACTCCTCTTCATGTTTCTGGTTTATATCATTTACTCCTAGTTCCTTGAGCATGTTAATATGATCACTGAAATTGATGATTACCACAAGTCTTTTATATTCTGTGAATTTTGCGAAAGTAAATGAACGAATATTAAATTAAGAAAAGATTATAACTTACTCCAAGTGATTTTCTATCTCAGGGTAATTGTTCAACATGTACCATTGAATTGTTCAGCACGTACTACTGAGCTTTCTCAAACTCTCTTCCACATAAATCATAACCACGCACTGCACCAAGTGGACGTATTTGTTGGGAAAATACAGAAAACACATTTTGTTGTCTTGCACGGTCAACATCAAACGAAAAACACAATATCACGAACTCAGTACAGCAAACGAAAATACACAATATCACGAACTTAGTACTGCAAACGAAAACACTCATATTCAAACTAAAATGAAAATAAGATAGCATATATACCTGGTTTTGAGAGATTAAATTGCAAGGAGACCGTACGTTATGCCCAAAATGAAAATACTCTTCAAAAAACAGTAAAAATAACCTTTTAATCCGAAAATATAAGAGATGGATGAAAGCTATTAATATTTGGGGCTGGATTGAGTGAGAATGGCACTGGTTGGAAGATATTGCCTCTGGGAGCGAGACTGGGAGTAGTGGGACGAGCACGAAATTGTGAGATTCTGTCATATAAATGTAGAATATTTACGTTCGAACGGTTACCTACTAAACGTTCGTACGTGAAATAATAGCGGGAAAAATTTTCCCCCTGAATTTTAACGTTTGAACATATAATATTACGTTCGAACATTAATGTCCATTTACCAAAACGTTCAAACGCTTATTAGTAAGCATTCGAACGGTTTGAACTATGTTGGTCAGTGTAATTTTTTTTACACTATACCTTTAAATAAAATAACAACATTAATATCTAATATATAATATACTGTATTTGGTAACATAGTAATATTTGATTATAATATATAATCAAGCATATATGTTAATTATATTATATTTTACTATAATATAACATAAAATATCATACTACATCTAATATTATAGTCAAGTATATATATTAGCATATATATAACATATATATGGTATCCTGGCCTAGGAGCATCTGTAGTAATAGCATATATAGTATTAAAATATTAGATTATAACTAAAATATAATATGATAATATAATACTTTCTAGTATAACTTGTACATACTATCATATATAGTGTCATCTATAATACTAGCATTTAAAATGTATTCTAATTAGACTAAAACTAAAATATAATATGTTAATATATTAAACTATATATAACATATATATACTATCATATATAGCGTTATTTATAGTGCTAGAATAGAGAGTGTCATCTAATTAGCCTATAACTAAAATATAATATGTTAATATACTAAACAAATCATAACTTACATTTGCTATAACTTATATGTGATCTTTAATATCACATATATGTTATATAATACTATAATATAGTATCGTATATATACGATACTATATTATACTACATCATAAAACTTATATATAATATAATATAATCTATTAAATATAATATAATATATACTATATTAAAAATAATAAATATAATATATAGTGTTTAATATAATATAATAACATGTAGTATATAATATTATATTTAATATTATAATAAATTATTATGATAATAAACATTATAATTAATAATAACATAATACGGCAATAAATTTTAGTTAATACGTTCGAACGTATTAATTCACCGTTCGAACGGTGTTTGCATATATAAGTTGCCGCGAACGTCATTTTCACGGAAGCCAAACATGTGCATTTCCTTCCTTTCAAGCCGTTAACCGTCCATCTCCGCCATTTAACGCCATCTTCGCAGCTGTAAACAGTACCCACTCGAAACTTTTTTCTCTAAGTATCGGTATTTTTCTTTTTCTAACTATTTTACCGTTTATATTTAGGTTTTTGATGGATTATTTTTTTGAATTAGGATAAAGCGATTTATCCATCAATACTCACTGTAGATTTGCTTTAATCCATTGTATGAAGGTTTATTTAGGTTTCTATTTGATTTATTTTGGTGAAAAATTCATGGAATCGAAGTATTCTATAGATTTCAATGGCTGAGTTGACTTGGTCTGGAATACGAATCGATTTCGTATTCCATTCGAATGCTATAAACATCATTCGAATAGTATTCACTAACCATTCGAACGTTGTTTTAAACGTTCAAACGGCTAGACCAATCTCACCCATTCAACCGTTCATGTAAATGTTCGAACATTATAGTTACCGGTCGATCACTATATTGGGTGTTCGAACAGTAATAGTTATACATTCGAACCTTGTTTTACACGTTCAAACTGTACAAGTATACCGTTCAAGCACTATTTTATACGTTCGAATGGTATAATTAAATTTAAAATTATTTATTAATTATTTTTTTATTCCATATTATAGTTCCTTAAATTTTAACGAAAATATTTTTTTATTATAATTAAATTCATACCATAATTTATCACTTTTTTTTAATATTATATTTCTATTAATATTAAATAATGTGATATTATTTATTAAAAATTATGTTGTTCACAATGTCTCACTTTATTAAATTACTATTCATTTGAAAGTACTGTGAATTGTTATTTATTGTTAATGTTGGATATCTAATTTTTAATTATAAATTTCAGGTTGATTATAATGTCTTCTTCTAGGGCTGGACATAAGCGACGCAATCTTGCTGAGACTAGTAATGGTTTGGTTAGGGAGAGGAATGTTTCACTGGAGCGACTGATAAAGATTTTTGATTTCCAGAGTTTTGTCTGGGAGGGTCATTCACTACCGTCAGTCTTTATCGATCGTGGTTGGGGACCTATCCTAGATGAGCAGAAGAAAGTATGGGAGCCAGTCTCCTATATTGACATTGTTTTTGAGTTCTATAGAGAGCTTGATAGTGCCAGCCCAGATGATGGAGGGGCCTACAGGTTCTCTGTCCGAGGAGTTTCACTGGATGGACTTGCTGAGCATCTTGGTATTCCTAGGCTGCCAGATGCATATCCGAATATGGTGCCTAAAGAGTCTGATCCTTCAGCTGAGTCGGAGACAGCTGAGGAAGAGGCATCAGTTTATACTGATGAGATCGATACCCTTGCTGATCATGAGGTGAGGGATTTGGTTGTTGGTCCAGATGCTCCACCGTATAACGGGATGAAGAGCATTAAATAGGTAGATTTATCTTCTTTCTTCAAGATCTTGAATTTGATAATTGCCAACAACATTGACCCTCGGTGGCACAAGACAGAGGTTGGCATTAATTTGACGAAATTTCTGATACGGGTCACTCGTGGCATTCCTATCGACTTGGTGGGGTATATATTCGATAGGATTCAATCAGAGTTTCGGTACATTTCGATGGATATATTGTTATTCGGAATCCTGATTACCCGATTTTTGCTATTTGCTAGTGTTGTGCTTGATGTTGCTGAGCGTAAACGGGAGCCGATAAGACTGATAAACAGCCCCACCATTTCACGCAGCACAAGACACTTGAGACTGCGTCTTCGTGGACATGTTCCAGAACCGGTTGAACCTTAGAGAGATACACAGACGGGAGATCATGGAGTATTAGCTGCTGAGACATCCACACAGGTCGTGGCATCAGTAAACAATGTTACTCGTGAGGAGATGGCTGAGATCGTGCATGCAGCGATCAACGAATAGACATTAGCGGTGATTGATGCAGTGCGTATGGAGATCCAATCTGCTGTGTCTATGCTTCGTACAGAGATTACTGCGTTATGTATAGAGTTTGATGACATGTCTGTGACTCAGGTCACCATTAGTACTCGACTGACACAAATAGAGGAACGTATAGCTACAATCAAAGAGGTGTGCAAAGACTTGGGGTCTTAATTAGTACCTTCTATCTTTTATTTATTTATTTTTTGTTTTAAGCATAGACAATATTTTGTGTTTTGTAAATTCAGTATTTAACTATGAAATAATATTATTTTATATTTTCTTTACTAATTATTAATTTATATTATTCCTATTATTTAATTAACCAATTTTTTATAATTACTATTTAATATAAATATAATTATGCAAAAAAAAATAAAAACAAAGCCCTGGTCACCGTTCAACCCATTCAAATCAAGTTTGAACCATGCTAATGCATCATTCGAACAGTTAAATTGGAACGTCGAACGGTGTATCAATTTTCTTCTAAAAATATTTACTTAACGTGGCAAAATTAGGTTCGAATGGTACAATTTAGTCTTTCGAATGGTGAATCATTAGTGTTCGAACAGTTAATTTATTTGGGACAAAATATTTCATCCCTAAGTAGACCGTTCAAACGCGTTCGAATGTTACAGACATTCTATCATTTTTTAGGAATAAAATATGAAATTCATTCTTAAATCTCACTTTTTGAGACGATTTTCAATTCGTCCCAAAATATCTTTTTTGTTATAGTGTTTATGTTAATTGATGTGACATGCTTCGGTTTCAATTATCTATTGCATATGTCAATAAAACTACTTGTATATAAAAATCGATGCTTTGAATAATGTCTGCTAATGAAGAATCCACGTGAGTGGTGCAAATGGATCAGAGTAACGTCCCTTTAAGAATCCCATTAATTTATAGAAAATGATAAATTAATAGGAATCCGTGGTCTGTAAGAACATCTTAAATGTATTAGTTAAAGTTAAAAATGATAATTTTTTTATGAATATGAGATGAATTTAACTTTTAACTATTTTATTTATACAAATCTTTACATTGAATTATCTATTTATTCTTTATATAATAATAAAATAATATTAATTTAATATGTTTTTTAATATATTTATTTATATCATATTTTACCATTATATTAATTATATGTTAATTAGTAATTATATTCTAATTAAATTATTGGTTAAAAAATTATATTTTTAATGGTCATTTAATATTAATAACCACAAATGTCTAATTAAACTTATCTAAAATTCAATATAAATGCCAAAGAATAAATTGAATATAATGATAATAACCCTTGTTGACATTAATTGCTACAGTAAAACCAAAGAAATTGACTTTTCTAAAAAAATGTTGAGGGAAAAGAGAGAGTGTTACCAAAAAAAATAATAAACTAAACATTTGGTTATTGAACAGTTCACACCAAATTTAACTTTACTTTTACAAATACTATAGCTAAAAGTCAAATTTTTTGACTTTACATAATTCATTGTAGCTAATTTTTTATCTCGTAGTAGCTAAAAGTGACTCTTTTTTTGTATATGTATATTCCATTAAGAGTGCTCTAAATAAAGCAAACTTCATGTGCTAAGCAATCTACTGATTAAGGGAAAATTCTAGTATGTCTTATGAGTTTATTTTTTCAATTTGACCGTTTATATATTTAATTTTTTTTTAAAAAAAAATTGTTTAATAGTTAAGGAAATGATTTTTAATATATTGATGTATTTTTTTTAAATACTTAAAGATGTTTATTTAAAAAATGTGAAAAGAAAAGAATAAAAAATAAAATGTAGACTTTATACCGGTGGGCAGGATCAAAGCTACGCGACACACTAATATTAGTACTCCTGATTAAGATATTGGGAATCATTTGTCCCAATATATATATATATATATGAAAAATGCTTATTGAACAAAAGAAAATGGGCTGACAATCTTGGCTGATTGTATTATTTATTTATTTTTATTTTTACTTAATAATTAAGGAATTGATTATTTATGAATTAATATTTTTTATTTTTTAAAAATGTTTAAAGATGTATAAAAAGTGGTTGAAAATAAAACAAAAAAAATAAAAAAGTAGATTTATACCATTCGGTCTACCAATAAAAAAGTAGATTTGTCCTATATATATGTATATCTATACCAATAAATAAACAAAATAATTGGAATTTAATGTGCTCTTAAACCAAAGTGTACGATTATTTTGTCCATCTTCTAGCTGCCCACATCGTAAACTTCACATTTATAATTAATTTAAAAATTAATATTTTAATGCTATTTGCAATCTTACCACATTTATTTATTTATTTATTTCCATAGTTGTAACTCTCCATGAATTATTTTGCAGTTGCATCTGGGATGGACTTGTAATTAAAGAAAAATAAAGGGGAAAATAAAAACACCACCAGTCAACTGTGTTTAAATTATTTAAGCCTAAAGCATCATCAGTCTGTTCTACATGCTAACCATATGCAAATGTATGTAGGTATATCATTTTCCTTTTCCATTGAATATGAATATATAGTTTGAATTATTATAATTAATTTTGATTCCTCTGAGAATTTCCTCTCTTCTCTGAGAATTTCCTCTCTTCTTCCACTCCGCCCCGAAGAGTTAAGAGGTTGAAGGGTCAATTTGGTCATGTTTTCATTTATTTGGAAACTATTGAAAATTAAAGTATATAACACCATAATTTTCATAAATAATCATTAATTAATTCAATTTTAGTCCATGCATTGAATGAAAAGGATGATGTCCATGCATGTTCACACCCAGTACTAAGATGTCATGAACTTGTATATATCTTTCTCTCTTTCTTTATAGAAAGATTTTGGCATTTCACATGGAATTTCTTGAGTGCTATCTTCCACGACATTCTAAGCACCCCGGAATTCAATAAATAAAGACTACCCATTGACTAAAGAGAAACGCTTATGGACTGTGTCTCCTATAAGGAGGTGTTATCGGAGACAAATAGGGAACTGCCACGTAGGAGTTCTTCAAGAATTGCTTCTGGACGTATAGCAGGGAATCAACTTGTAATCTACTCTCTCTCTCTCGATCTCTCCCCTTCCGAACTCTGCTCTCTCTCGAACTTTGCTCTTTCTTCTTCCTTCTGTCTCTCTCCTTCCCTCTCCTTCACGAAAACCATTCCTAACCTCTCTCTCTCTACCTGTCTCTCATTCCCTCTCTTTAACGAAAACCATCTCTAACCGTGAAAACAAACCCTAGACCTGCAACTTCACCATCAAGGACCTTAATAGTTCCCTGCCTCGAGCAAATCCCACCCATCGTATTGATGAGCACAAACTATAAATCACTTGTTATTCACAAATTCCATACAAAAGCTAGGAAATTGGGCTATTTACAAGAACTAAGAGTAGCCATTGCGTCCAGAAATTCAAAATAGAAGAATTAGAGGAAAACAAAAACCTCCTTTAGTTCCCACAGCTAGGAATTTAATCACACTGGTTTGAAACTAAAAATGAAATATCCTAGTTCGTTCCATTGATACATCCACATCACCAATACCGATCACTACTGAAGCTCTAGTCCATTTAAGTCCTAGATCACCAAACTGTGAATCAACAAAAATCCAAATTGCAAATCAAAGAGAAAGTAAGAATCATTAATTCTATACAAAAATTTATGACAGAATCTTCTAAATTAATTTTGTTTTAAAATAAAAAAGAATAAGAAACAGTTTTTGATTGAAGGGGAGATCAAA
>QGSO01000204.1:0-17220 GCA_011037825.1 Carya cathayensis
TTAATTTTATAAAAGCCTATATTTTGTCAAATATTTTTCTAAGAGGAAATGTTAAAAAAGTATAATACTAACATTGTCCAGAAAATAAAATATCTAAAAATAAAAACTAAAATGCATGCAATCCACTACAAATTACATTATATTACAAAATATAAAATTACATTACAAAATAAAAAATTATAAGATGAGTTACATATCAATAATAGTCTTCCATGTGATTTAATCACACCAAATAAAACTTAAAGTCTATTCGCTGTAGCCACCCAAACAGAAGACAAATCAATAGGTTCATCTCATAAGCTTTTACCAAAGCCCTTCAATTCTGTCGTTGAAAAACATAAAAGGAAAGAAGATAAAGTATTAGAAGTAAAAGAGAACCAGTAGGAAGGCAAGTCCCTTGCTTTGCATAAAAAATCAGGGGTCTCCATTACCAATTAGAAAGAGACATGTACAACATTGATTCTGCAAACAATCATACCAATTCAATCATTAGGAGTTTTTCATCTCAATGGAGAGGTGGTTGCTGTAAAGTGTGCTAAAAGGGGATATAATAGTTTTGCTTTTATCTCAGAATGTACTGCACTATGTGAAGCAATGGTACCGTGTGAAGAATTGAAACTAGGGGATGTTATGTTTGAAGATGATGCAAAGGGAGTCATTCATGCTATTAAGAAAAAGGATGAGGATGATTCCATATTTGGTCAAGCGGTAGAAGGTTTACAGTAGAAACTGAGCAATTTTAATTGGTGGGTTTTACTCATCGAGAGGGTAACGAGGTAGTTCATCAATTGGCTAAGGTGGCTTTATATTGTGAGGATGACTTGTATAGGGTAGATGATGGTCCATATTTGATTACTAATCAGTTGGTTATAGACAAAATGTACACTATATCTGATACAAGTTAAATATGAATAAAAGCTGGCATAGAAAATTGTATAGGCCCTTACTTTTTGTCAACTACCTTTCCCGTTACTCAGGTCCACCTCTCCATCCCCTATCCCAATTTCATTGGGTATTACATCCACCAACAGGTGGCCGCTATATATGCATCACTAGAACCCACAGGCCAGATCTGGTTAACTGATAAGATGGCCTAGTACCAACTTCTCCCAGAGAGAGAACAAAGAAATCTGCAAACTGCATGGGAAGCCATTCAAAGAGATGGTAGCCTAACAGCTACATTATTACTACTCTTACACATTCCATTGAAGCTTTTTGGATTATGACAATTTGTATTTCAAGATGATTACTCAAAACATTAAAAGAAAAGCAGGCACGAACCACTAGTAAAAAAATTTAGTAGATTATAAAATAAGAAAAAACTCACTTATGAATAAACAGCATGGCAGCTAAAGCCTATTAGCTATTAAATACTTCAGCAGCACAGAAAAAGAACCAAGACAAGAAATGAAGCAGTAAGCACCTTTCTCCACAACCAAAACAGATTGATGATTACAGTGCATCAGCAATCAACTAAGCAAGAAAAAAGGAATAATTAACAACCAAAACAGATGTGCTGCTGATGAGAAAAAAACATGACAACCAAAATCTGATATTTTCAAGTCTACACTAGTTTCCACCATCTTTAGCAAAACAGTTCATAAAAACAAAACATCTATACAGAGCAATTCATTCATCAACATTTTCAACATTTCCAACTTCAGCAAAACATTTGAGTCTATACAAAACATCTGCTGGACACATAAACATCAACAACATTTCCAACATCAACAGTAATAGGGATGAGGGAGTCCTGGAATATAGTTTGGTGGTAAGAGATGGGGTGGCCATACATCTATTTGAATATTAATTATACACACTTTTGCCACGAACTTAGGCAGGCTCAGAAGATGATGCATAGTATGAAACCATTGATATGGCCTGATTTAAATCTGCCTGAAATAGTTAACAATTTTTTAAATAGTCAACATTTCTATTAGAAATAAATTCGCATAGAAATAAATAATTAAAAAAAACCAACAATAAAGTGAGTACTTAGGAAATATGCATTTCCATAAAACCAGCTAAGAGTTATGAGTGCCTAAACGGAAATTAATCGATTTGAAATTCTGGGGAATTTGTACATCTTCTGGAGAGGCACTATCATTTTATTTTCCACTCTTTTTTTTAACTGATTGATCGATCATCTCTCGATGTCCACTTTCCTTGTCTATATAAGTTTGCAGATAAGACCATGAATGTGAACTCATCCCTTCTAGTTGGCTGTAGCCTAACTCAAAATCATCACAGATCTCTAACCCACCGAATCCAAAATTAATCCTAAGATTCGAATTCCACCCAAACTCTAAAACCCATCACAATTGAATACTCCTCAAAATGTAAAAACTCTGTTTTTACATTGATGGTGCCGTATAAACATCCACTAAAAATAAATTTGTATGGTTTTTTTTTAATAAGTGCAAGGGAAAAAACCATTATACACAATCGGGCATCAGTTTTCATCAGCAAATAAAACCAATCATACCATACAGATGCAAAAACAGAGAAGAAAGAACTAGTGTTAGAGTACTTACTGTATGATACGAGTCAAGTATAGTGATTTTCCTTGACGCTCAAAGCGTTTCGCCATGACGCCGTACTCGTTTGGACCCAAAAAATATTTATTTTTCCCTTGTTCAACTAAACAAACCTAACCCACAAAATACCTTATAGTTTCAGGCTTCGGCTAAGAAAGAACAAACCCAGCAAAGAGAAGAAAGAAAACATACGGATTCTTTACCCATTCCATACCGGGAAGAATTGCAGGAAATCGTTCGATAACACTTCTTCCTATTTCTCAATGACATCCGACGATCAAAACCATCGCAAAGCACAGAGAGAGGGAGAGCAGATGAGAGTGCTTGAGAGAGAGAGAAGATGAGAGTGATTTTGGGGGGAGGGGGCGGCTAGGGCAATTATGGGTGAAGGAGTTAAGAAACCCGGGTAACGGGTTTTATAGCCGGGTTTTAGGTTTAAACCCGAAACCAGGACCGGATTTATCCGGATTTTGAAATTTGGGTTTCAGCCCGGATTAATCCGGTCCGAAACCCATAACCGGAATCCGGTTATCCCGGGTTCCGGTCCGAGCCGGATCTTATCCGGCCCGTATAAACAGTCCTACTCGTGGGCAAGGTTCAAGAAGGAACTTGAAGACCATTATTTCATGGAGATTATAAGGAAACAGAGGTCCAAAGATTTTGCTAGTTTGTTAGAACAATACGATGCCAGATTTGTGAAATTAGGATAGTCCCCTCACCTTATTTCTAAAGAAGCCATGAAGGCAAAACAACTTTAGCAAGGGTTGCAATCCCTCATTAGAATGCAAGTAGCTTATTCATAGAAATTATAGGTTTCTAGAAACTTATTCATAAGGCATCCATAGCTGAGCAGGAGCAGCCAAATTCATTGGTTGTATCCCCAACTCTGAAGATCTGAATGAATGTAAGCAAAGAGATTACTTCAAGAACCCCATAGAAGTTCGTATTTGGAGCTAATGGGGTGACCACCATTTGTTCTGGGATCGTGAATGGGTGGAAGGATACCAATATGTAACGTTTGTCTTTGAGCTCACAAAGGAGATTACTAATAGGCTCAAAAAGTGTGCTATAGATGTGGTTAGATGGGACATTTCACTTGGGATTGTCCCCAAGCACCCTCAGTGCAATGAAGGACAACAGGAGGATATGGAGGTCTAAGGCAACCAGTGCAAACCATAGTGTATGCGCTTACCTCAGGAGAAGTTGACAAGGAGGTGGTGGAAACACAAGAAGCTGGCATCATCATAGGTACGAGGTTATTACACGCTATAGTTAAATTCCTTTGTAGAAAATCCTTGAGTTTAGTAAATAGTGGTGATTATCACAGGAAAGGTTAGGGTGTCGCACATCTATGGTAGCACCTATTTTTACTCAAGAGCTTCCTAGTCATTTGTAACTTTGACAGTGATTAAACAGGCTTGCCATCAAACGCAACCAATGAGTCAAGGGATCATGGTAGCTCTGCTGAATGAGGAGACAAAATTATGTACTAAGGTAGTTAAGGGATTTCCTTTGGAAGTAGGGGGAGTGACTTTGGTGGCCGACTTGATTGTGTTTGGTATGCTAAGTTTCGACATTATTTTGGGGCTAGATTTATTGTTTAGGCACTTTGGGAGTATAGATTGTCATTCAAGGACTATAACCTTTGAAGTGCCAGGAATAGAAGCTAGGGATTTTAAGGGAAGCAAACTCTACGCCCTACCAGAGGTTGTCACCTCAATGCAAGTTAGGAAAGATATGGTGAAAGGGGCTAAGGCTTATCTAGTGCCCCTGGCCTTGATAAAAGGAATGCAGAAGGAAGTGGACGATATATCGGTAGTAAGTGAATTACCTAAAATCTTTAAGGAATTTCCAGGGATTCCCTCTTGGCAGGGAAATAGAATTTGTATTTGACCTAGAACTAGGAATTGTTCCAGTTTATAGGGCACCCTATAGAGTGGCTCCAACAAAATTCAAGGAACTAAAGGGTCAACCGCAGGAGTTATTAGTAAAAGGATTTATTAGACCCAGTACCTCAACTTGGGGAGCACTGGTACTGTTTGTGAATAAGCATGATTGAACCCTTAGGATGTGTATCAATTATCGAGAATTGAATAAGGCGACCATAAAAAGAATAGGTACCCACTACCTAGAATAGATGACCTATTTGACCAACTGCAATGAGTTTCTGTCTTTTCCAAGATCGATCTCATGTCAGGATACCATCAAGTGAGGATTAAGGAGAGTGACGTGTCTAAGATGGCTTTTCAGACTAGATGAGGTCACTATGAGTTCATTGTAATGCCTTTCGGGTTGGAAATGCCCCAACAGCTTTCATGGATCATATGAATAGAGTATTTGGACCATTTTTTACTTATTTATTGTAGTATTCAAAGATGACATCATGATATATCCTGAAATGCTAAGGAACATAGGGTTGAGGACCCTTCATGAACACCAACTATACACTGAACTCAGTAATTGTGAGTTCTAGTTAGAAGAAGTAAGATTTTTAGGTAACATAATGAGAGGGGAAGGAATCATGGTAGGCCCTTACAAAGTGATGGATTGGAAACAACCTACCACCATTCAAGTGATTAGGACTTTCTTGGGGTTAGTCGATTATTGTCATAGATTTGGTGAGGGATTTTCTAAGTTATCAAGCCCTCTCACGGTGTTGGCTAGGAAGGATATTAAGTTTTTTTGGACTGAGCGGTGTGAGAGAAGGTTTGAGGAACTAAAATATATCGAGATCTCAAGAAAGGATATTGGTGCGTAGCGATGAAAAAGGACATCACTTAGTTTATTTAGAGATGTGACACATGCAGAAGAAGAGTGAAGGCAGAACATCAGCGACCCATAGGAAACTTGCAACCTTTATCCATTCCCGAATGGAAATGGGAAGATATCGCCATGGACTTCGTGGTAGGATTACCCCCAAACTCCTACAGGTAAGGATGCAATATGGGTAGTTTTTTATCAGTAAACCAAGAGTGCTCACTTCTTGCCAGTCACTACTACAAATATGATGAGTAAGCTCACCCAACTGTATATAAGGGAAGTAGTATGATTACATGGAGTCCCTGAGACCATAGTATCAGTTCGGGACCCTTAGTTTATGTCCCATGTTTGGAAAAGCTTACAAAGGGCAATTGGCACGAAATTGAAATTTAGATGTGCCAATCACCCACAAACGGATGGACAATCTGAAGGAACTACCCAAACTTTGGTGGACATGCTAAGTATATTGGATTTCAAGGGACCCTAGGAGCAACACATTCCCCTTATTGAGTTTGCATATAATAATAGCTATCGAGCGACTATCCAGATGACCCCTTATGAGGCACTTTATGGGCAAAAATGTACATCACCTATCTGTTGGGATGACCTAAGAAATATTTATTAAACCTCATCATTTATTTCATGATGAAAAATATTATTTATTTGGACAAGAATAAAATTAATGTTAGAAACCCTAAGATGTAGGGTTGGGATTTGTTGCCCAAAACCCTAGTTCTCTCTCTTCACTCTTCTCTTTTTTCTTTTCTTTCTCTTTCTTCCCCAACAACTTCTCCCTCTCTGCTTTTATCCTTCAAGGTACAACTCCAATAGTGTTCCAATGTCACCACCAGCTATTTTGAGATCCAACTGTCGGTGTCATCACACAACCAACAATTCAACCACCACCGAGAGACACCAGCTTCCACGTTTAGCCATCTCCAACACCACCGTGCACAGCCAAAGAAGCAACTCATGTAAGCCCCTTCCCATTTGTGGGCCACCTCCAACCTATTCCAATCGTCAACCCCTCTACCCAACTGTGGCATTCCTCCGTGTCCAACCAAGTACCGCTGCCCAAAGTCGTTCAAGACATCACCCCCGCAAGTCCTTCACCCCGATGTTTCATAACTATGAGCTGACACTCCCAACCACAGCACTGCCTCCCTCAATAACAGTCCAGTCAGCCTTTATGCTTTATCCCTCCATAGCAGCCCCACCAACAACTAGTCCACTGCCTCCCTCAATCGCACCACATAGCCACACTACATCACTCCAGTAACCCAACCAACACCTGTTTATAGTCATGCAGACAAACCCGCCTGTTAGTCACCATGAAGCTTGCCCTTGCACTCCCCCCTCCTTCACGGATGAGCCTCCTACCTACACCACAAAAGGCACGACAACTACCCATTTGGTCTAAGGTAGCAACTCCATAGGTTTCCCCTCTCTATGCGATAGGCTTTCTCTTTCTCAGCTCCCAGCAATAATGTACGCCTCTGTGACACAATAATGGCCACACCACACCACCAAGCCACAACCCGCTCCTCCTTGCATGTCTACAGCCATCACCACAAGAGCACTAGACAACAAGTGGGAAGCAGCAATTTGAGCCCCTTAATTTTTGGTATCAACTCCGATCACTTTATCTCATCAAATATTATGTTTGTAAATTGAAATGGTGTTGTGAAAGGTGTTCAGTTGTGGATTATTGTGAACTTTGAAATGTGCTTTGTGCTGTAAATTGTGAATTTTGAATAGTGTGGTTGTGGTGTGGCTGTGTCTAGTGTGAAGTGATGGGATGCAATGTGTGAAGTTTGTGATGTGATTGTGCTTTGTGAAATGATGGGATTACTATGTAGTTTGGAATGTTGTTATGGATTGTGTGAAGTGATGGGCTACTTGTGTAGTTTGTGACGTGGCAGGATGCCATGTGAAGTGTTGGGATTGTGGAGATTGGGAAGTTGTGAAGCATGATGATTGTATGGGTTTGAGAATTTGTGAAACCAAAAGTTTATGTGGGATGGTATAATTGGTTTAAACCTTCATTTTCGTATGTCAAACTTTTAGAAGTCAGTGTGTATTCGTGAATTGTGAAGCCCCAACCTCCACTTGGGATGGAACAGAAACCTAAGTGTTGGGACATACAGCACAAGGTTATATACCCACATTCATGATAGTTAATATCCAATGCATCATAACATGCAATTAGCGGTATGCAATAATTGCAACGGAAATAAGGGTGATAAAAATAATTGATGCCAGAATGAACTAAATATCCCAATGATTTATCAACCATAAATAGGTACTTCCTCACTTAAGAGGTCCACTTCAGTTTAACATAATGTTCCATAAAATAGAATCTACATAATCAGACTAACTCTTTCATCCACTCTATATTATATGGAGCCATTGCTATGAAAGTTACAATCAAGTCCAGCCTCCTCTCCAGATTAGACTCCTCCTTAGCCATTTGCATCAGCAGTGAATTTTGTTTGTCAAATGCTAGTCATGACACAACTTCTACCATTCCTTCTAAATGGTAACAGGTCCACAAGGATGAGATTTAATTGAAATCTCAGTAAGTTAAACAATTAACTTGCACAGAGATAAGATATGTATGACTAATGATGAACATGAGATGCATGCTATGCAAAAATTTGAATTTGTTTCCAATCCAGATTTCTCTACATTTCTCAGAAAAACTTTAATGCACATTTTCTTTCAGAGAATATTTTTCTTTTTCTCATTTAAAAAACATGACATTTTGAAAGTGAACATTTTATACCTCATTGCTTTAATATAACATTAAATTTTAAAATCCTATTATTCATGTATAATAATAATCTAACAACATAAATTTAATATAATATTTGATATAACATAAAATTAAGATAAATGATAGTTACAGTCACGAGTGCCCAAACGCCATGCAATACTTTTGAAAAAAATGAATAAATACGAGGTCCACATGAAAACAAATTAATTTTTTAATAGTGGACCCACTCTTTTTTCAAAACGACTACACAACACTAGTACACTCTACGACTGTATATCGCGTTACTCTAAAATTAATCTTATAAATCTTAATATAACATTTGCTATAACATTATCTTCAAAAAATTTATTTTTATAACATAATACTAATATAATATAATATTTTAATTTTAAACATGAATATTTGATCATATGTTATTATTATAAACTATAAATATATTAAGGATAAATACATTTTATAGTATAATAAATTATAATATATATTCCTTTTTATAAATACACTTCTATACATTTGATCATATACACTCATATAAAAAGTGTACATAACCATCATATTATCACTAACATATATGTAACGGAGCACATTATTATTAACATACATAATCAAATACTATATCACCATATTTTAATTTTAAACATGAATATTTGATCATATGTTATTATTATAAACTATAAATATATTAAGGATAAATACATTTTATAGTATAATAAATTATAATATATATTCTTTTTGATAAATACACTTCTATACATTTGATCATATACACTCATATATAAAGTGTACGTAACCATCATATTATCACTAACATATATGTAACTGTGCACATTATTATTAACATACATAATCAAATGCTATATCACCATATGACACTATTATATATGTACTAATTCTAATATTAATACTAAAACTATTAGTAATCCACTATATATAAATAACTATATAGTATATAAATCATTATAGTATTAGTAGTTTTACCAATACTATGTCCCTACATGATACTGTAGTATATCAAATGTGACGTCTCTAGATTCCTCTTGATGGATATAAGACTTTAGTCCCTACATGATGAACATAAGATTTTAGGGCCCTAATTCATTAAAGCTTTAAGGCCCTACATGACATTTCAATATATATATATATATATATATATATATATAGTAAAATGTGAGTAAACTAGGAGTGTAATGCATAGCATTATTACTAAAAAAAAAGTTGAAAAAAATGATTCCACATGGCGATTTAATATGTTTTGTAAATTGATGACGTGGCATACCTAGGAAGTTATGATAAGTGGATGATTTGACCGTGTTTGAACCGTTGTAGATCATAAAAGACAAACCAATTGCATGTGAGACATATAAGCGCGTGGATTTGAATGTGAGAGACCTAACACGATTAATGAGTCATCAAAACTTATTATAATTAGATAATATATGTCATTGGTTACTCACATGCAACATATAGTACACAACGCGTCATCAATATTAAATATACATTTAATTTTGCAAAAAATCAGGTGGGTCGAATTGATCTTATAATTCATGAAAATAACAAATCTACGTAGTCTTCAAAACCATGATCCCCTTCTGTCCAAGCAAAAAACCTAAGTTCACAACCCCACCTAAAAGACAAAGGACCACATCTTAAATTCAGAAATCTAACTAACATCTGGGCATTTTTGTACGCTTATATATATTTATATGGCTGTGGTTTAGAATATAAAATTAAAACGACAGAAAAAAGAGAGTTTTTCTGATCACCAATCATACAAGTGCTGCAACAAGAAACAAAGACTCTAAAGTTCTGTTATTTCAACAAAAGCAGTACGTATGAACGCGTCTGGATCTTCTCAGATGTCAGACCGACCCATTGTACGTCCCACAAAATGCTCATGATGATTCAGCGAGTAGTACCCTGAAAAGTTGAATTTTTTTTTTTTTTTTGGGGTAAATGTAAAGAACAAAAAGAGTGGAATTTCAGAGGCTGATGATTTATGGGAAACTTAAAAGACATAATTTTAAGTGAAAGTTAGATATAATATTACTTATTTAATGACTATTTTATTAATACAAAAGGGAATTATAAGACTAATTATCAATTAATAAAATTGTAATAAAATATCCCTTAAAAAATTAAAATTATACATTATATATATATAGATAACTTATTAGATAGTTCCAAGTACAATTATTATAGCTAGCTAGGCAAGAAGTACCTAATAATCCCCAACTTGGGAGGGAAACTTTTACCACCAAAAAGACGCAAAAGTAATACAACTCATCTTCACCGCAAATAAATGAGTCCAACATATAGGCTTTAGATCTCATTTACTTTCCGGCTAACCAAGTAGTCCTTCTTTTCGCTTTTGACACAATTCACATGCATGCCCTTATTAATGCCTATGCGATAAGAAAATACCAAAAAAATACAAAAAAATCTTATTTGGTTTGTTAATGTTTTGAATAGTGAAATTAACTCTAATTGGATGCAAAAATATACATGAAAATCTTTTGCCTTAGATTTTAAGCAATGAAAAACTGTCACAGTTCATAAGATATTTCTTGTTACATACAGTCACTTTTATTTACTTCTTATACACTTTAGTAATTAATTTGATCGGCCAAAACAGTTAATTTTTATTAAAAAAAATGATCTAACAAATCACATTAATTAGTATAGTGCAGAAAGAGTATGAAAAAGTAATTGTATATAAAATTTTTGTTATATAAGATATTCCATGTTACTGGACTTCCATTACTTCTTAATTATGTGTTTGGAAAATGACGCATAAATATTACAGAAATGGGGGCCAAAATTTTTCATGAAATTGCATGTATTAATGTAGGATTACTACTTGTCTCATAGTTTCTGTCTTCGATGTCAACACTCGTTGATTTTTCAAGAACCACCATCATGTAACATCATGCATTCACCATGGGGAGCCTACTCTATTCATTTTACAAAAAAAGACGAGCTCAATTTCATTTTTACATGCATCGTCCTGATCATGATCATCGATCATCAGCATCATTATTGTTATTACATTTTTGTACGGGTAAAGGACTGCAACGTGGCATGTTATGGCTGGTGGGGTATCTGTAAAGGAGCCATATAGCAGAGAAAGAGAAGATGTCATGAGGAATCAATCCTCTTTTTATTTTTATTTTTAGTATCCTGTGAAAATTATCTATGCGTGGCAGCCAAAAGATCAGCAATCTTCCATGCAGCCTCTCACCGAAAGTTGAAGAATGTCACATGTTTCCCTCTCGTAATTTTTCTAGCTAAAACAAAGCTGACCTTTGGCGCAACCATATTTTGCCCCATTGGGATGCAAGACTTTCGTGACAGCATCCCATTTTTCACTTATATGGCTATTATTCTTTTTCCAGTACCATGCGTCTGATCTCATCCTTGTTTCAAGTAATTACCACATAAATTTGTATCCACAGACCAATTAAAGAGTTTGAGTGCCGTCTCATGTTCTCACTAAAATATACATTTGGGAATTTTATATATATATATATATATTTAGTGTCAAACAAAGACCTCAATTTTAATTTTGGGGCTTCAAAAACTCGGTTTCATCCAGTTCTAGCTTGGTTCATAACTAGATTAATCCAGCTTGGATTTGAAATCCGAGTTCCGGGCTAAGTACACCCGGATACCCGGTCTCGAATCAAGATGAGTAGTCTTAGTTGCCAATTGTTGTTAAAGTTGCATGGTGCATGACACCAAAGGTTTTTTTTCCCTTTCAAAGCTAAGATTCTTAGTAAACTCTGACTTTGTCTTCACCTATAAGTAGATATCCTTTCTGATACCTATTATAATATTGGAAAAGAGATAGGAAAATAACTTGACACGATCTGACCCATATCTTGGGCAATATTTATTGTTCAATCGGATACGTACGATAGATTAAAGACACATAAATAGCTTATGATTACTAACACGCAACTACAAGTTAAACCAAACAAAGTAATTAAGGTGGAAGACTAGTAGTGTCACTAGAGATTATTCGTTTAGAAATTCTAAGTTACATACATTTTGCAAAGAGATCCCAATTTCTCAGACCCCAAACAAAGGTTTAACAAACCTTTCTCTATTTTTTTTTTTTTTTTTTTTTGGGGGTTAAGTAGCATAACAAAAAACCCTAGAAAAGATAGAAATTTGTAACGGTGTCTCCAAGTAGTCTAAACGAATCATGATCTTGTTAGAACATTGGAGATAATTCCATCATCTCCTCGACTTGACCAGCACTACTTTCATCCAAGAGCCACTTCTCAAGAAAAGATAATGGAGCTGGATTGTTCTCAAACCTCGCTTTATTCCTCTCCGGCGTGACATTAACCTTCTGATCATCATATGCAGAAGTTTGAGAACTTTTGTCGGGCGTAGAATCGCAGGTCGACTTGTCCCATGCAGCATTGTTCATGTTCTCAATGGATAAAATCGAATCAAACTCTTCATGAGAGACGACCAAATCGCCACCACTTTCTTGCCGCCCGGTTTTGCTAATAATTTGGTGGCATTGAAGATTAGTCGTTACCATTGTTGTGTTGCCAATTACATTGCCCTTAATGTCACTGTTAATTTCTTGAAGCATTTTGTCTTGAGCCTGAGCACCGAGGTGAGTAGCAGTAGTACTCGTCTTTGGTGATCTCATCCAACCCTCTAGGAGTCGAGAAATGTTCTCCGTACTTGAGGCATACGTAGAGGACTGGTTTAGGCTGATGAGAGATGGGGAAGGGTCGTTGGTGGCTTCTAAGCTTCTTCTCTCATTAAAGCTTTTGGTTGAAACAGGATGATCAGTGGTGGTTGAGTCTGATGCCATGTGGGGTTCCATGGCTGATTGAAATTTCTTCAGCTTCTTCTTCAGGTGGGTGTTCCAATAGTTTTTTATATCATTATCTGTTCTTTGTGGGAGGTAGGAAGCTATGGCTGCCCACCTGATTAACCCAAATTTGGAAACTCAGATTTACAAACTATCAATTCCAGCAAAACAAGTAATTGAGAGGAAAAAAGAACAAGGAAAGAAAGGACAAGATAATGTTTTGCAAAACCAAAAAAAATAAAAAGTTGAAAAAGAGGACACGAGGAAGTCGAATTTGTCTATAGTTGAGTTTTTTCTTTCCTCTTTCTTTTTTTCCTGAAAATAAAAGAATATAGAGAAAATTTCTAGAAAAAAATTGTAATGTTTGAAGATTACTTGTTACCCAAAAAAGCCTGCAAATGGATTATCATCCCTTCTTCATGGGGAGTGAAGTTCCCCCTTTTGATTCCAGGTCTCAGGTAGTTAGTCCATCTAAGCCTGCAACTTTTGCTGCACCTCAGTAACCCTTTTGTGGACAAAAAGAGATGGATCAATCAGTGCATTCAGTCTCAAAAAGGAAAACGTTGAAAACAAAAAACAAGCGAATTTCGTTCAAGTTCATGGAACCCCGTATGGAAGTGTACCGATTTAAGAACATCTCGAATACAGAAGATAGAAAAGCATGAAGAATCATGATCTATGTTATTTCGCATACCAGTATTGGTAGGCACTGATCTCCAATTTCCTGGACCATGTTCTTGAATGTAAGATACTAGGATGATGTCCTCCTCAGGGGTCCATGGACCTTTCTTGATGCCAACTTTATCACAGCAAGGAGGCCTCCCCATGGCGTGCGTACTTTCACCCCTTTCTCCTCACAGTCACAGACACTCGTTCAGAATTCTATGGATCCAGCGTTCAAATAGTTTCATGGGCATGTGAGTGCTGATATATATAGTGACTTCAGAGAAGTGAAGCACTTTTTTACACCATCGAATCGATCTACCCTGCCGAGTCATCTGGACTTCTTATTTAACTTTTCGCATCAGTAAATTAATCAAAGTCTGAAGGCCGGACTTCTCTTTTCCTTTTGGGTCACGTGCTAAAAGTGGCTGGTCACCATAGGTCGGCCGGGAACTTCGTAGCCTTGGTCTTTAATATTTCTCTTATCATTGTGAAGAGAATACATTCTATTCCAAATAAAAATAAGACTTTACAGTACCCTCCAATGCTCTTATACTACTGTAGCTTAACATCTACATAGAACGAAAACAGCAGAAAATAATCCCTAAAAACAAAAGATGAACGATCTTCCAGTACTTGTTCTCTCGAGTTGCATTTACAATTCCAAAACAGTTCAGTCGCGCAGCTCGGTATCATAGCCACCGCCCACCTGTGCCGGTTGCTCACCGGCCATCTCTTCAATCACTGCCTTTGTGATGCCTTCAAGTCCCACTTGGGATTTGATGGAGCTTGAAATGTGAGAATATGCAACACAAGATTACATATTCTCATTCAAGATAGTTAAAAATACAGTGCACCTACCACGCATCTAACATTATGCAATATTTATAGCAAATATTTTTTTTTTTAGAATAATACTATACACCAGATGTGACGCCCCCAAATTCCGCTTGGGATTGAACGGACATTTGAAGCGTCGGGACATGCAACACAAGGTTACCTGCCCCCGTTCATGACATATAAGATGCAATGTTTCTAACATGCATCTAACATTATGCAATATTCGCAGCGGATAATCTTTTTCTTTAGCAATACTATGCACCAAACTAAATATATCCCAAATACTTGAAACATAATTCATACATAAAGGCATACTAAAAAGCCGTGATCACCACACTAGTCTAAAATGGTTGTGATCAAAAGAATACTTGAGATACAACTCCAAAAGTACAAGTATTAACCTAAGTTAAATACTATACCATCATCAACATCGCACCGTGGCCTAGTCGACCGTATTCAGTTGGTCAGATTCCAATTCTCCTTTGGGTCCTGTAACAAGATCTACCATTCGGGGGATACGTACTCCACAGTTGTTGTGGCCCCACGCATTATAAGTAACATAACATAAATATAATACGTACTCCACAGTTGTTGTGGCCCCACGCATTATAAATAACATAACATAAATATAATACGTACTCCACAGTTGTTGTGGCCCCACGCTATTATAAGTAACATAACAAATATAATACGTACTCCACAGTTGTTGTGGCCCCACGCATTATAAGTAACATAAATATAATACGTACTCCACAGTTGTTGTGGCCCCACGCATTATAAGTAACATAAATATAATACGTACTCCACAGTTGTTGTGGCCCCACGCATTATAAGTAACATAAATATAATACGTACTCCACAGTTGTTGTGGCCCCACGCATTATAAATAACATAACATAAATATAATACGTACTCCACAGTTGTTGTGGCCCCACGCATTATAAATAACATAAATATAATACGTACTCCACAGTTGTTGTGGCCCCACGCATTATAAGTAACATAAAATATAATACGTACTCCACAGTTGTTGTGGCCCCACGCATTATAAATAACATAAAATATAATACGTACTCCACAGTTGTTGTGGCCCCACGCATTATAAATAACATAAATATAATACGTACTCCACAGTTGTTGTGGCCCCACGCATTATTATAACATAACATGTCTTATCTTTCTTAATGCATGTGATATTATTTAATATCATATACTTTTCTAACATGGCGTATACTTGTAAATGGCATAATATGATTTAATCATAAACATTTCATGGCATACATGTATCATATGGCATACTTAACATGGCATACTTATAACATACATCATTGTATGGCAGAAAAGATTATTTAACAGATAATTATTCATGAGAGATTAAATCATACGTAACAGATAAACATGTAATGACATAGCATGACATGGCATATACGATAACATACATACATAAATTGTAGTTCCCTTACCCATCACACATACACAATAAACTGATAGTAAGTTAGAGGCTAACTTACCTCGATCGTCGCGTTCTATGAGAATAGAGCGCGAGACACGAGGAACTGCACAACAGCTGGAAGAGGAACACTCGAGTCCTTAAGATTTTCACTTCTGAACTCAATTGCCATATTGTAAGCACTTGCAACACCAGGCCAACTTGAGGTTTCACTATACTCGGAAGAGATAAATTGACTTCAGAAAGCCTTTGCACTAAAACAAGTTCATTAAAATTATCAATAACAACCAAACAAACAACTCATTTCTCAATCCATATACTCTTAGCCATAGTCAACCACAAGATGACACCAGTCATCCCGGACTATAATCCATATCATCACTGCTTCGGGACACTGTCATACAGTTTCCCAACATTACACCATACGCTCCACACTTCTCTGCTACGCCATTCAACCCTTCGTGACACGCCATCCGATGTATCACGACTTAATACAGAGTACACTCACGTGAACTCTCTTCCATCCACACTACAATACCCATCACTGCGATACACGTCTCACGG
This sequence comes from Carya cathayensis, assembly GCA_011037825.1. Taxonomy (NCBI): domain Eukaryota; kingdom Viridiplantae; phylum Streptophyta; class Magnoliopsida; order Fagales; family Juglandaceae; genus Carya; species Carya cathayensis. Next base: position 16,422 of record QGSO01000204.1, read on the forward strand.
TGCATCGCTACGCGACACGGAGTACGCGCTACGCGTACTTCCTTCGCTACAACTCTCATCAACACGATGCACATCACACGATGCATCGCCATACAACACGGAGTACACTACATGCGTACTCCCTTCCTTCTACGACACACATCACTACAGTGCACGTCGCGCGGCGCGTCGCTGCATTACACAGAATACGCTACACGCGTATTCTCTTCACACAACCCGCCGTATCACATCTACGGCATCCATCTCACGCCTATACTTCACAGCACAGTCCACAAAATACACAATCAAACGCAACACTTCACAACCACACTTCGCTTCACAACTACGCAACGAATTCCACAAATACAACTACACAATCCACAAACCAACCAACTATTTTAAACGTAAAATAACTAGAGATAGAAGGTTATACCATCGACGGGATAACCCGTGCGTCGCTCGTTGTTCGTCACGAACATGCGTCGGAGGAACGTACGTGGCGGCGTACGGTGGCTGTCCACCACATAAAGTGGTAGTTTGGGCTTGAGAAAGGCTAGGCGTGGTCTTGGAAGACTCATGATTTTACAGCTGTCGGTGAAGAACAAAATACGTGATTTACGGAAAAGATAAACTATACGCGTGATTCCAGATGAGGGTAAAGACAAGAGAGATGTGATTGCTGTCGGGAAATAATCCAAAACTGATAATTTTAGCGGGCTGTTACATCCTCCCCTCCTAAAAAGAAGATTTCGTCCTCGAAATCGACGCAAGTACAAACGTAAAACACGCTTAAAACACTGTAGATAGTTTGAAAAAAAAG
>QGSO01000204.1:18090-121401 GCA_011037825.1 Carya cathayensis
ACACGCGTATTCTCTTCACACAACCCGCCGTATCACATCTACGGCATCCATCTCACGCCTATACTTCACAGCACAGTCCACAAAATACACAATCAAACGCAACACTTCACAACCACACTTCGCTTCACAACTACGCAACGAATTCCACAAATACAACTACACAATCCACAAACCAACCAACTATTTTAAACGTAAAATAACTAGAGATAGAAGGTTATACCATCGACGGGATAACCCGTGCGTCGCTCGTTGTTCGTCACGAACATGCGTCGGAGGAACGTACGTGGCGGCGTACGGTGGCTGTCCACCACATAAAGTGGTAGTTTGGGCTTGAGAAAGGCTAGGCGTGGTCTTGGAAGACTCATGATTTTACAGCTGTCGGTGAAGAACAAAATACGTGATTTACGGAAAAGATAAACTATGCGCGTGATTCCAGATGAGGGTAAAGACAAGAGAGATGTGATTGCTGTCGGGAAATAATCCAAAACTGATAATTTTAGCGGGCTGTTACACCAGATATAATATATCACAAAATAATATAAGCATACTTCATAATCACATGATAATAGATATCCAAAAGTTATTGAAGTTGTCCAAAAGATCTGTAACGACACAAGTATTGGAGACAGAGCTCCATAATTATAGTCTAAAAATAAAACTATTCTAATAGATTGTTGAGCTAAGCTCTGCTATAATGTCCAAATAGCGTCTAGGAAACTAATAACCGTGGTACTTATCAGTTCTTTATTGTTCCTCTGGGGGCTAGTCAACCTCGTCCAATCCTGCGGGAGCTGGTTCTCGAGATCCTGACACATTGTCTTGATAGTTGAGGCATCAAGTAAGATTTAATTACAAATCTCAACAAATTAACAACTAACTTAACTAACCATATACAAATGCATGCATGACAGTAAAATGACATGAATGCTGACGTAAACATGAATGAGAGTGACATGTGCTGACATAACTTAAAAACTAACATGGCCTGAAAACTGACATGAACTTGGAATCTTGTTTAACAATAAACTGGTTATTTAAACATGAACAATGGATGCTACATAGATCCTCTTGAAACTAGTTGCTCCTACCGATACCATATCACATCACAAGCATCTGTGTCAGCTATGAGGACATCAATATACTGAAATGAAACTATGGCTGGCACCACTAGTGTTTGTGCTTGACTTTGCTTTGGAAACTAGTTATTTAGGTCTTGTTTGAACCTATTGATCTTTATCTTGTCAATTTAGAGAATTTCATACCAGTTTAAACATTCCATGGTGAACAATGGAGCTCTACTGGGATAATACCTCATCCTAGCACTTGAGGCCGTGATAAAAATAAAATACTCCACCAACTTGAAAATAGTTTTCATGACATACACCATGCATGTGACATGGTATGACATGTAATAATTGACTGTGACATGGTATGACATGTAATAATTGACTGTGTGACACATAACATGGCATGTAACAGATAATTATAAACTTATAATAAATAACTTGGCATCGCATATTAAAAAATTTATATTAATTATAAGTGATAGAATATGGAAATAATAAACCTACTATCGTACATATATAAATACTCTAGAAATAAGTTAAAAGCAAACTTACAGTGGTTAAGCATGACATATAAAGTATCATAAAAATACGTGAACTGAAAACGAGGTATTTCAAAGGGTTAAAAACTTCTCACTAAATACTTAGAAACATAAAACTCACTGACTTATGGCAAAATTCACATTTTATCCCTCTACTTGTGTAAAATGACAATTTTACATATAAATTAAGGATTTTGCATCCTAAGTCCAAATTTTACCAAAATGTGGATTCCTCCTATAAATTTTATCCTAAAATTAAATATTTAATCAGAAAAATATCCTATAAATTTATCCTATAGATTCACATTAAAGGCCAAACTCTTTATTTTTGTTGCAATTCATCGAAAATTCAACTTTCATGCTTAAACCGATTTATACAAAACTTAAAAATCACATCCTATATTTTAAAATCATGCTAAGACAACAAAATATACAATCCAAAAGAAATCATAAACTCCTTGTATCAATAAACATGCATTTAGCCTCGTTTGTTTTCAGAGATGAGATGAGATAAGTTGAATAAATTATTACTAGAATAAATTATTTTTGTATTGAGATTTGAAAAAGTTGTATTCAGATTTGAAAAAGTTGAATTATTTATTTTATTTTGTATAGGGATTTGAAAAAGTTGTAATGATTAAGATGAGATTAGATGAGATGAGATGAAAGTTTTGTGAAAGTGAACAAGACTGTTTTAGTCAAATCCAGCAAATCCTTGATGTTCTTGGTCCAACACTTTTCAAATCAACTCCAAAAGTCCATAACCACACTCTCAACATATTTATAAATCAAAACTAAGTAATAACATGCTTGAACAAACAATCCAAATCACAAAAAAGTATCATCAAACCAATCGGCATGCTCACTAAATCTAAAGTACCAAGTTTAGACCAAACCACTAAATCCAAATTTCTCATGAAATAATCCTTCAAGAAAAAAAATTATATACCGTATATTCAATTTCTAAAATATGATCTAAGGTTTTAATCTAGGATCACATGGAAAGAACTTCATAAAAACACAAACCAAACCCATGATCCTCAAGTTTGTGTCCTATTCGAACCTTTGCATTCATAAAAAATTTTCTATCAAGTTCAAAACTAGTATTATCTAAAAATAACTTCCTAACAAATATATCAAAGTTTTAAGAATAAAATATAAGAATAATGGGAATATCAAGACCATTGGATCATGTTTCCATAACAAAAGATTAAGGCTCCTTTTGGTTGCACAGATGAAATGAAATGAGATGAGATGTTTTAAATAGTAATGAATAAAATATTGTTATAATATAATTTTGTATTGGAATTTGAAAACGTAAAATTCTTTATTATATTTTGTATGAGGATTTGAAAAAGTTATAATGATAAGTTGAGATGAGTTTTTTGGTTTTGTGTAACCAATCCGAGCCTAAACCTTTCCCATAACATAAACTATTTTGACACTTCCTGTTTTGATCTATCAAAATCATAAAAAATGCTTTATAAAAACCATTAACATGCAACAAATCCAAACTTAACTTGCATATTAACATTTTAAATATTCACTATAGAAAGTGCTACCCAATATTTCTCCCAAAACCTCATCGAAATATAAGAGTTTCACATAAACATCCAAACTATCACCTAGTATGCCCTTTCCATGTTCAAACTAACTTTTCACTAGGCAAACCTCCATGAAAGTTTATCTAAAATATATCAATGGAAACTAGACTCAAAGAGAAAAATCATAAATGAGGGAGTTTTTCTAGAATTAACTTATAATAGCTTCAAAAAAATCAAGAAAAAATAGCCAAGAAAATTACTTGAAGACTCTCTTTCGAGTTCTCTCTAGAAAATTGATTGTTCAAGCAAATTCTAAAGTGTAAAAGGCAAAAGGCATGATATACATAGTGTAGGAGCCAACATGGGTGGCTGAATGACTTTTGGATGGGAGGTTGGCAGCCAAAAATGGGGGTGGGGGACAAGGTGCTGCATAGCTGCTATTGGCTGCGACAATTCTGGCCAAGTGGATGAGTTATGATCTTGTAACCTTCGTCTTCTGTCAAAGGACTAGTGGGGGTTGAAGTAAGGTGGTGGTGTCAGCCATTGTATAGGCCTTTGGAGGGGAAAGAAAGTTCATAAAGAAGCCTCCCATGCTGGAGACTTTCAATAAGCCAAAATCAGCCTTACCGATGGGCTGAAATTTTGGAGTTTCATGGTCTTCACTTTGTGGTTTCGGTTGGGTTCAATCCTAAATTTCAATTTTCTTGGCTCAATGTGATTACTAGGATGTAATATAGTCGTTAAGGATACATAAGTGAAAAACTGAGTGATTAATAGCATGTGAAACTAATTAAACCAAGTGATTAAACACTTAATAAAAAGCAGGGCCACAAAGGTTGAAGTTATGGTTTAGGGTTTCGACCATCATGACGGTTTTAGGGTTTCAATTGAAATCCAATGCTTTGGGGTTTCGCTAGGGTCAAAGCCTTCTTTTGGTTAGTCAAAAAGTGTTTCTGGTGGTTGGAATAATGTTTGCATAGGTGGCACAATCATATGACTTGATTTGCATCCTATCCATCACACTTTACTCACTAAGTAACAAGTGTCCTAACACTATTCCAATGAATGGCTAGGAATGTGCCAAGTGTCCATCCAAAAAGCAATCCTAGTGATTCTAAGTGGATCTGAACCTTTCACATGGCAATTTGACAATCACTTGAATTGGGTGCCACGTGGTGCTATCTTTGGTGTTACTATTCACTCAAAAAATTGTAAAAATTATTATTACATCATAAAATCCTAAATAATCATATGAGTTTAGTGGTGCAATTCATTTCACAAATCCGACTCCTAAGTGCTTTGAATAAATCAAAAGGCATTTCTGAGCACATTTCATATGAAAAATAGAAGATGTATTACTGTACCGTAAAATTCTAAATATTCATCTAAGACCAATGACGCAAACCATTTCTCAATCTCATACACCTAAGAACCTCAAATTCACCATAGTGGGTAGAAAATTGACTATGTTGATAGATTTAATCCTAAGCGATCGCTCGATTTGGGAAATCTTTCTGGAATTTCACGACACTCCTAAGGTCTAAAGAAATTTATCCACTAAGTTTCTAGCGAGCTATTACAGTCTTAATTGTGGCATGTATTGGTCTAGAAGAGCCAAGTATGCTTCTGAATATAACAATACAATGATGCTTCTTTACCGCACCTAAAGAGAGAAGCATATATATTATTAAAGTAACCATAGTTATGATAAATTGCACTGCACAAAAGCAAGCATAATTGTGCTATATTTATAGAGCATTTACATATAATATGATAACTATTACATAGATACCATTATGGACTCTAAACATTACTAAACTTTATCTGGTGTAGGACTAGGTATCCATTGTTGTCGGAATTTTATTTGGTGCCAATGCTTTAGTGCAATCTTTATCTTTATCTTGTTTCCAAGAAAGATTTGGACTTGGGTTTAAACTCTTTTCTTGAGGACCAAGAGGTTGTAGATGTAGACTTGGAGTTGGACTCTTGTCTTGTGCTGTTGATTAGGGGTGTAAAAATTAACCGGAAAACTGGAAAACCAAACCGGTGGAACCGGTCTGGTCTGAGACCAATTCCCTTAGTTCCAAATCTGGCTGGTACCGGTCCAGTTTCGGTTCTATGCTTTTAAGGATCAGACCGGACCAATGCCCTATATTATATATTTTTAATTAAATTTTTTAATATTATATATAATATTTTAATATTATATATAATTTATATATATAATATATAATAATGTAAATTATAACTATACATAAGATAATGTTATTATAATTTATAACATAAAATTTCAATCTTAAACATGAAAATTTATTTGATCAAATGCTTTAATCATAAAATGTATAAATTAATAACATTTTATGGCCTAATAAATTCTCAATATATTCTTTTTGCTAAGTACACTAGTAAATTAGCAATACTAATATACATTAGTATATAATGCATATTAATTACAATTTACATTTTATGGCCTAATGCTAAAAGTCTAATACTATATTACTATTAGTAATATATTTTAAGTCTAAGGATGGTGGATTCACAGTCAAGAGTGCATATCACTTGCAAAAGGAACTCACAACAAGTCAGAAGGGTCAGTCATCAAGTGGAGCACTTAATTTTAAAAACTGGACTTGTTTTTGGAAACTAAAGGTTCCCAATGCAGTTAAGGTCTTCCTGTGGAGAGCTTGCTTAGAGTCTTTGCCTACCATGTCGAATCTTTTCAAGAAGAAGATAGTGAGTTCTCCATTGTGCCCAGTCTGTTGCAGTTTTGATGAGACAGCAGGCCATATTCTGTGGAACTGTCCCTCAGCCATGGATGTGTGGAGTTATGGACCAAAAAGAATCCAAAAGAGCTCTGTGAGGGCAGAGAGTTTCTTCAAGATAATTGAGGGGTTAAAGGACCAATGTGACATACAAACTTTGGGGCTTTTGCTATGACTGCAAGGGATATCTGGCAGAGGAGAAACAAGTTGGTTTTTGAGGGATCCTTTCTACATCCTAGAGTTCTAGCACAGAGGGCTGCTCATCAACTTGAGGCCTTTAAATTTGCTTAGGTGGTTCCAATGTCAGCCTCCCGATTACACACCAGCCAAGCATCAAGTTGGATCTCACCACCAGAGGGTGTTGTTAAAATAAATTAGGATGCAGCTTTGTGTGAAGCTCGTGAATGGGTGGGGATTGGTCTGATAGCTCGAGACCATGGGGGCAGTGTGGTTGCTGTAAAGAAGGTAGCTAAGGAAGGCTGTGTTACTCCATTGCTGGCAGAGGCTATTGGAGGACTTCAAGCTGCTATGTTTGCATCCGAGCTGAACATGTCCTCAGTAATCCTGGAGGGTGACTCTCTACAGGTTGTCCAAGGTCTTGGTCTTCACAAGGAGAGGTGGGATAGTGTAGGTTTGGTCATGTCAGACACTAGAAACTTTCTCACTAGATTTGTTCATTTCAGTGTTTCTTTTGTCAAGAGATGTGGCAATCAAAAAGCACATTGTTTAGCTAAGGAAGCTTTAGAAGTTTCTGATGAGTCATCTACAAGGGTTGGTCAGCCTAATTGTAATATGTACTCTTCTTTATCATTAAGTTGAATATACAAGCAACTTTCCTTTCAAAAAAAAAATCACTATTATAAATAATTATATATGAACTAATAATATAGTAATACTAATACTATCACTATCATTGATATAGTTATAATAAATTAAAATCACTATAACAAATACTAGTATATAGTTATTCTAATCACTATAACCAATACTAAAATATATACAAATACTATTAAAACCTGAAAATCAGACCGAGCCAATAAAACTGGAGGTACCAGTTTAGGAGGGTAATCGGTACGTAATTGATTTTCAAAAATGTAAAACCAGTGCATACCATTTTAATCTCAAATTTTGTCCAAACCGGATTGGTTACACTCCTACTGTTGACGAACATGGTTCAATACGCCCCCTCAATCTCCACGGGAGTTCTTGGACATTGAGATTGGCCCTTAACAAAGTAAAACGAGCAATTGGTAGTGGTTTAGTAAATGCAAATGCACATTGGACTTTTGAAGATACAAACTTGACCTCAAAAGAGTGGGATTCCACTTGTTTACATACAAAGTGAAAGTCAATCTCGAAGTGCTTTGTCTTAGCATGAAAAATTAGATTTGCAATTAAGTTTATAGTAGCAATGCGATTGCACCATAGGTGGCCTTGGTAGAGAAATACTTAGCTCATCAAGTAAGGAACATATTGAATTTATGTGAGGGCCTCGTCAGTACAAGGGAACAGACAACCAATGGGGTTGTGTAGAAAGAAAGATGAGGAACACTCCATTGGTTTGGTGAAAAAAAAATAGTTGTAGGGGCTGCAAATTGCAGCTAGTCCAATATGTGGGTGAGCAAGCACCTTGTACAAGGCCTGGCAGATATATCCCAGCTCAAGATGGAGATGAGCATCTCGCCTCATGGTAAGTGAGTTAGAATTGTCACCCGCCGTGAAGACGAGAATGAAGACCTGAAGAGGTTGGTTGCTCTAATGAGACAAGAGTTACCGGCCCAAGGCAAGCAATGGTCTAGAATAGACTTAAGCAAAAATGGGAGCTATCCAAAACAATATTTTCACTCCAAAGAGTGATAGTGTCGTATACGAAAGCCCATAGTACTCAACCTCAAGCGTCACATTTGGAATGGGTTTATAGAAGTGGTTACAACTCAGTAGGTCATATCATCTGAACCTAGAGGTATGACCGAATGACATATGGAAAACCCTCATTCAAGGAAGCACTGATGTGATGCTCTACCAAACTCTTGGGATTTGACAGTTAATGCAACACAATGTTACATACTCCAGTTTATGATAGTTAAGGATGCAATGCACCTAGCATACATCAAATAATATTCAATAAACACAACGGATAAAATTTTATGAGCAATACACAATGTACTAGAATGTTAATTCCAAAACATAAACATATTTTCATAAATATTCACATAACCAAAAGTCAAGTCATGGTTCTAACCTGTTAACAAGCATAGTACTGGAGCTGTAACTCATTAGTTATAGATAAATATAAATCTAAACTAGGCGCCATGTTGCTCGCATAGCTCTACTATCAGTTCCAAAACGATATCCAAAAATCAAAGAATCATCTCTCTAATCTCCCCGAGGCTCCCTCTCGTTTTATTCGACGTCATCAAGTTGGACATTTACAAGTCTTCTACTTCCAGACACATCGTCTACCACTAGGAATAGTAGTTGAGACTACCACTGTGAGATTTATAAAATCTTAGCAAATAAAACTCCTAAGCTACCAATAATATAAATAGGCATGTATGACAGTAATATGAATGTATACTTCGTGACATAGACTTCCACATGCGTGATATGACTTGAAAGTAACATGACTTGCCATGGAAATAACATGACTTAACATGAACATGACATGGTTGCTTACAAAAAACAAACTCATGCAATATTATTCATGTTTTTTTAGATTTACTCAGACACAGCAGAATGGCTATGCCCTTTTGTTTCATCAGGAATATTTAAACAAAGCAAACTACCTCCGCCCAAAGTATTCCATCAAAGATACTTAGACAATGCCAAATTTCCTACACCATGAATATTTTACTAGAGGTACTCAGAAAAATCATAATGCCTCCACCATGAACACGTTATTTGAGTTTTTATTAGAGATACTCTGACAAACAGAATGCTTCTGTCACGAGTACCCTATGCATGCCTAACTCATTAATATTTCACAACGGACTCATATGCTTCATGACATATATTCTATGTGCAGATATTGAGGATGGTTACATCTGACAACGTGACATGGCATAAACAAATAATCATGTAACAGATATGATGACATGACATTCATGGCATGTAATAGATAATAATGTAATAGAATAAGATGACATAACATGGCATATTATAAACAATTAAATGGGCATAAATAAACATGAAAGTAAACAATACAATCTTACCACCTTACATACATAAAATACCAGAAGTTAGAAACTAACTTACCAATTGTTGCATAAAGAAATATAAGATGAAATGAGAGAGATCTAGGATTATAATATCTCACTTAATCCTTATAAATACAAAAATTACTAACTTAGGGCCAAATTTGTAAAGTTATCACTTAACTTCTAGAAAATTACAAATTTGCCCCTAAACTTAAGGAAATTCCAAACGAACTCTAAACCTTACATAAATTTATATTCCTCATGTAAATTTCATCCTAAATCCAAATATGAAAATATCCTTGGCTGATTCACTTAAAGGCCAAAATCCATTATTTTGTTGCTACTTGGCCATTTAACACACTAATATGCTTAGACCGAAATTACTACCTCACCAAAATCACATCCTAAGTGCTAAAATCATGCCAAGACACTAAATCATGATATTCATAAAAACTTAAACTCACCACTTCAAAGAATAACCCAAAACATCAAGATTAGGTCAAACCAAACCTAATCTTGGTGTTCTTAGTCTAATATTTTCAATTTTTCATGTTCTTGGTCCAAAACATCATGTTGCTTATTTAACTTTCCATAAATGGGACTATTTGGGGCTGAGCATGAGGTGTCAAGTCAACCATGTTATGGCCTTGAAAGAGGTGGCAAGTTTGTTGAAGAAGCTTGGTAAAAGAAGCTAGTTTCGGTGGGAGTAAATGGAGACTAAATGAATGGACTCCATTTGGGGTTTTGGTTATTGGTTCAAATCGAATTTTTTCTTACTCAAATGAAATTACCAAGGTGTAAAAGAGTGTCTACTTGAGTGGTTGGTTGCTTGTGGAAGTGGCTTAACCAAGTAGGAAAATACTTAGTTACAAACCAAGTGGATTTTAGGGTTAGGGAGATTTTAGGGTTTCAGTTTCCACAAGGGTTTGAAATTTTAGTTTGCTTTCAAAGATTTATAATTTCATTAGGGTTTAACCTCTTTCAATTAGCCAAAATAATATTTGATTAGATGAAATAGTGAATGGTGTAAAAGGCATGATGAGGAGGCTTGATTCATATTCCATCACTTACACATTTGTATTCCTTTTAACAAGTGTTATTTGGATTTCCAAATGGATGACTAAGATTGTGTCATATATCCAAAAAGAATTCCTAGCTATCCTAGTCTAACTTGGACATCCTACATAGCGATTTGACAATTATTTTAACCATATGTCACATAGCAACTCCGAAGCATTATTATTCACCTGAAAATTTTGAAACTTTTTATTACACCATCAAATTCTAAATATTTATACTAGTCTAATGGTGCAATTAGTTTTGCAAAATTATACTCCTAGTTACCTCAAATAAATGAAAAGGCAAATTCATCGTTGTAGCATATCAGGATCCAAATACGCTAATAGACTAAAACCTAAATCGATTACCTGATTCATGAAATCCTTTCAAAACTTTATGACATTCCAAAGGTCTAAAGAAACTCATCTATCAAAAATCTTTTAGATGTTACATCCTCCCCTCCTAAAAAGAAGATTTCATGCTTGAAATCTAAGTGTACATACAAAATAACTAACTACCATAACCAAAAGAAAAAGATGCTCACATCACTACTGCCCATTGCTAGTCATAAAATAGTTAGGCGATGAGGGTAGAGGCACATCGAAATCTGTTGAACTAGTATCATAAGGTAGATAATATAATGTGTCATCATCCAATCATAGTACATGTTGGTGAAATGCACAGGGTCAACCTCCAGCTCAACCTCGTTGATGTCATTGTTGCTGGGCACATGCCCCTACATGAGAAGAAGTCCTCGATGTGTAGACGACATCGATGACATGAATGTATCAGGCATAGGGACAATGGCGTGCTCCTCAACAACACGACTCGACTCTGCCTCATCACGTGGCCTCCTTGAACAAGAAAATATCTCTAACTATTCAAGTATAGGGGTGACACGGTGGAAATCGCTCCTCGTGGGTTAAGGCCTTCCTTGAATAACCATTCCCGTCGTTATTGATGTCCATCACATGGGTTCGATGCTAGTTCCACTTCTCTATCTCCTGCCAATTGGCAGCAGTCTACCAGTCCAACTCAATAAGACGCCTCATACAGTGCTCCTCTATTATTTGCCTCACTCACTTTGCTAAAAGTGTAGACTTTCTCATTATCTTCCTCTTACGCGCCATGAAAGCTGTCAAAGGTAAAGTCAACGACATCCCACATAACAATCCATACACGTACACGGGGGCCACAAAAAATCTAGTAAGAACATACTTTATTTGATATCCAAACAAATGAAGCACAAAAATTGTCTGACGTAATGCAATCTTATACAAAAATAGTGAATTCAAAGTCGGCTAAGGCATGTTCATAAATAAAGCCAAAGCTACACTACAATCCAAATAGATGAGGGTATTCAGCTTTCAAGTCAATTTCTTTCTCCCAAGTTACTTCTTGGACATTATGATTTTACCACAGTACTTTGACCACTGAAATCTTACAGTTATGTAATGTCTTTTCTTTCCAACCAATAATTTGTACTGGTTTTTCCATTTATGTCAAGTTTGGTTGCAATGGTATACTCTCGAGGTCTCTGACTATTAGAGTCTGATCCCCAAAGCTTTTTTTCATAGAGGACACATGGAACACATTGTGGATTCTATACAACTTAGTTGGTAAATCCAAACGGTACGCAACTGCTCCCACTTTCTCCTATATCTCGTACGATCTCACGTACCTTAGACTCAATTTCTCTTTTACACCAAATCGAGTCACTCCCCTCATGGAAGATACCTTTACATAAACCTTGTCTCTGATGTTAAAGTATATATTTCATCTCCTGTTGTCGACATAACTCTTATACTGACTCTACGCAGTTCTCATTCTTTCTCTGATCACTAGAACCTAGTCATTTATCTCCTGCAAGATTTACTGTTTGACCATCTTGTTTTCCCCAACTTCGCCGCAATACAACAGGAATTCTCACTTCCTTCCATACAAAACTTTATAGGGCACCATCTAAATGGTGGCCTAGAAGCTATTATTGTAAGCCCAAAGGTAACTGCTTTTTCCAATTCCCTTCACGTACCCCAACCATATCTTCTAGTCTATATTATCTTCTTAGTCTCTCCTTCTATTTGAGAATGGTAGGCACTACTGCATTTCAAACTAGTGCCCATCAAGCTCTACAGACTCTACCAAAATTAGAAAATAAAATGAGGATCTCTATTAGACACGGTTGTTCTAGCCACTCTATGCAATCTGACAATTTCTGACACATAAACCCTAGCCAATCTTTCCAAGGAGTTGGTGTTGTTGATGGGTATTGTGCTGCCTACATGCTCCGCTTGGGATTTTGCAAAGCTTGAAAGCATTATGACATGCAACATAAGCTTACATACTTTCGTTCATGACAGTTAAGGATGCAATATACGTAACATGCATCTAACAGTATGTAATATTCGCAGTGGATAATATTTTGTTTTAGTAATACATAATGTACCATAAGTACTATATCCAAAAAAGTAAATATGCTTCCTATTTTCATAATAAATAGATATCCAAAATGTTATAATACTTGTTCATCATGTATGTAACAAAATAATTTCTAGATACAATGTTTCATAAATATAGACTTGAAATAAAAACTATTGCACTAAATCATTGACCCACTCACACAATTCAACTATGATATCTAAACTCACACCAAAAAAGTGGAGAACTGATGCTATTAACTCGTTGTCATTGTCCAGTTTGCTATGCATGGGTTCTCTAGATTTTGACACATCATCTACCATTCCAGGGGGAATGGTAGTTGGGAGTACTAAGTGTGATTTGTTTTCAAATCTCAGCAAGTAAGCTACTAAGCTACTAACAGTATGCATATGCATGCATGACAATAAAATGAGATGTATGCATCATGACATGAACTTGAACATGCATGACATGCATTTGACTTGAAAATAACGTGACTACACATTGACATAATATGACTTGACTGAACTAAACATAATGTAACTTGACATGGATGTGACATGAACATGAGACCTTGTTCAACATATACATGGTTGATTAAATGTGCGGATGCTCCACGACTCCCCAATGGTTGCGTGCTCCTACCAGTACCGCATCACATCATAGGCAAATGCGCTAGCTGTGAATACGTCATGATAACTAAATTGATTTAAACTGAGAAAATGTGTACTTAGTACAACCAGCATTGAGTGCCTAACTTCACTCTAGCAACCAGTACTTAGGTCCCATTCGAAACATCTTGACAGTACTTTGTCAACCTAGGGGATTCCACAAACTAGTTTAAACACTCTAGCGTGGGAAAAAGACTTCCACTATGATAATTCTCCATCCTAACACTTGAGGCTATGATAAAAATAGAAGGCTTCAAATGACTTGTAAATATTTTATGACATATTTGATGCACATGACATAACATGGTATGTAACAAAATGAACATGTGACAAATGATATGACATATTACACAATGAAACAAATAAGAACGTATTGTAATAAATGGCATGGCATATTATAACAATTTATAATAAGCATAATAAAAAAGGAAATGAGTTCTTACCACCACACATAATAATACCGAAAGTAGGTTAGAAGCTATCCTACAGTAATTTCACATACGTAAAGTGACTCAGTCTCAAATATGCTTCCAAGTGTAGAAGTGTCAAGTTATATCAAGGATAAGTCCAAGATCGTATTCTATAGGGACAATGGGTTATCAAAGTATTTGTGAGATTTTGTTTATAAAAAAAATTATTTCGACTATGAGAGATGAAAATAAAAAAATGTGAAATGCAATGTGAAAAATATTGAAGGTGATTTAAGAAAAAAAGTATGAATTCAATTTCCAAAATTTTTTAATCAAAGCTGGAATTAGAGTTTCTAATCAAAAAGGCAAATTAACAAATACTTGGGTTGGCTATGGGACTCTCTTTGCTTCAGTTCCTAGATAATTTTCTTGATTAACAATCCAATCAAAGCATTGATAAATGGAAGATAAAAAGTTATGCTCAAGTTTTTGCAATATTTTCATAAGGGATTATCTACTTTACTATCCAAACACACATTAACAATCAACTGAGAGAAGCCTTGATAATTTTCAAGCTTGTATTATTCCTTACATCAACAACTAATCAAAAGCAAGAGCCACAATCTATTTTTAATTCAAATTCGACTAGTAATATAGTGAAATCAACATTTATCAACAAAGTATTGCATTAAGCTAGAACCTGAAACAAATCGAATCTCATTCCACAATCCAAGCTTCAGAAGTTAGCTACACATGATATTTCTAGCAAAAAAAATTAATCTAGGTTGAGTCATGATAAAATCTGAGAGAAAATACCCAAAATAAAAATGAACACCAAGCTGAAAATAAACGAGAAGCCGCCCAGAAAATTGAAACCAAATAAAACTAAGATGTTGCCTAGAAAATCCTCAAAGAAACTGAAAACTAAACTATGGAAAAGAAAAAGAATGATAAAGAACGACTACACTGGTAAACGAAAACTCAAAGAAGAAAATAAAAACCAGCCATATGTTCAACGGAGAAGAACCTTCTCGTGTCCAAAGCGAGAACACAAACTGAAAAAAAAAAAGTAAAATGAAAGAAAATGAAAAAAAAAATGCTGCCTGAAACGAAACTAAAGAAAAACTAAAAATGAGAGAGAGCTGAGAGCCCCTTAAGGTCTAGAACCGAAAACGTAAACAAAGGGAAAAAGAAAAACTAAAGCAAGCCCCTCGAAATCAAAAGGAGAAGCAAAAATAAAGCCTGCAAGAACTGGAAAAGAAGAAAATAATCGAGCCAGCGCCTCTTGTTATCCAGCAACCTAGTAAAGTAAAAAAAAATCAATTCAAAACCAAAAAAAAAAAAACAGCCGAATGAAACTAATCTAGAAGCCAATAAGAACTAAGAAAAGAAACTGGGAAACAGAATAAAAGTAGTGAAACCGAGCCACCGAATCGATACAGAAAAGAAACGAAAAAAATAAAAACCCAGAGAGAGAGAGCCGCATGCCGACTCAACCTCCGTTCTCCAACTAAACCCAGAAAAAATAAAAATGAAAACTGACTTCCAGCGAGCTCCTTTCGTCCCAAGCAAAAAGCTAAAAAACCCCCCAAAAAATTAAAATACCCACAGACCCCCCCTGTTGTCTGTGCGTGAGTCGTGCTTGCTCTGCGCCCCTCTTGATCTGCTTTAGGTTCATGCGTGAGTGGCCACGATCTCCTCCTATAGTCTTGCGTCCCCCGTCCAAGAGGCATGCTTCCATCTTAGGACCACAGCCTCTCCTAGCTCCAGCTCGTGCACAGGAGCTTTCTTCCATTACAGTGCACTCCCTTTGATTTACATTTTCATATTCATGGGCTTCAGGCTTCAAGTTCTTGTACATGGGTCTCCTTATGATAATTTCTTTCTAGGCTTGATAAATCCTAAGACATCATAAGTTACATGAGCCCATCTGAATTTAATTAAGGACAAGAAAATCATTTCACATGCCAAACAAAGTTAAACCACATTACCCAATTAATACTCTTATATTAACACATAAAACTCTTTTAACCCAAGATATTTAAGAGTATTAATACCAAATACTTGACCATTTATCATAAAGCAAAGCGAAAAAAGTCATGAACTAAAATGAGATGTTTCTAAAGTTAGAATATCTCACTAATTTCTTATAAACATAAAGCTAACTTATGGCTAAATTTGCAAGTTACCCCTCTATTTGAGGAAAATTATAATTTTCCCCCTAAAATATGAATATTGCATATAAACTCCAAAACTTACCAAAATTTAAATTACTCAGGTAAATTTTATCCTAAATCCAAATATCAATTCAAAAAAGTTTAAAACAAAATAAAATTATGAGATCTCTCTTGATTGAGCTGAATTATTGCATATTTTATACATTTATAACTAATATATTTGAATTATTTCATTACATTATTATTGGTTTTAGATGGAAGAATGGTTAAGAAGCATAAATCTAAGTTGTGATTTAAATTGGTTGATAGCATGGTTTATGCTTAATTTTATAACTTGTGATTTAATAGAGTTTCGAGTTTTTTTTTTTTCCTTTACAATTGACGCAACACAACTGGTTCTTGGGGGGTTGCATGGATTGATAAAAAAAGAGAGCTTTTTCTAGGTCTAGGTGAGGAAAACACACAACAGCACCATTGAAGAACCTTGAGGGGTCCAACTACCACTGCCCAGCCTTCCTCCATTGCCTACAACCTCCATCTCCACCCATCTAGCTTGCTCTCTCTATTCCCTGGCTTTTTGTGTAATTTTGGTTTAAAGTTCATGGTGTATTTTTGATATCTTTGGCTTAGAACCATTCATTTGGGTTTTTTATTTCCTACTTATTTAACTTGATGTTAGTTGTTTTTCTCACTCCTTTCAGTTTTCATTAGACAAGTATTTACAATGGTTATGGATTGATTTTGAGAATTTGTGATTTGAATACAAGGATGAACCCTAGAATCTTGATTTTGGGTTTTTTCAATTTCCATCCCTTATTGCATCAATTATTTTCTAGTCTAGCTTAGTTCTTATTTAGTTTTGTTAATCTCTTAGTTCTATTAGACATTAGATTGATTAAGGCTGGACTAGTGGCACTTTACAACACCCACGGCTATCTGGACCCACATACTGACCGTCACCATTTGAGATGGAGACTCTTATGTATCCCTTGTCTGCTCCATCTGGGTTGCCTACTGGTTGTGCTCTCTTGTATTCTAGCTCTTCTGCTAGGTTTGGTATTTTAGGAATTTGTTGTGAATCCGATCCCTTAAAATCCAATAACATGCTCCCAGCATGTCCTTCAATGTTTGAATGGTTCTTTTCGACTGTCTATCGGTTGGGGGATGGTAAGCATTACTAAATTTCTGCTTAGTGCCCATCACCATTTATAAACTCTTCCGAAAATGAGATGTAAATTTTGGGTCTTGGTCTGATACTGTAGTCTAAGGCACTCTGTGTAACCTAACTATATATTTTACATAAAATTGAGTGAGTTTACTCAAAGTGTCTGTAGTCTTGACTGGTAAAAAATGGACACTCTTAGTAGGCCGACCTATAATTATCAATATGGCATCTTACCAATGCGGGTTTGGGGTAACCCAACCACAAAATCCATGGCAATGTCTTTCTATTTCCATTTTAGAATTGGCAAGGACTGTAAATTCCCAACCGGTCTTTAATGCTCAGCATTCACCCTACAACACGTAGTGCAGCTCTCAATGAAGTGGCCAATGTCCCATTTCATTCCTTTCCACCAGAATCCTTAGCTTAGATCTCAATACATCTTCGTACCTCCAGGGTATATTAAATATGATGATGAATGAGCTTCTACTAGTATTTATTCTAACATTTCTGAAGTAGCTAAAACAATTTTTCATCCTTTATACAATAAGGTTCCATCCTCACCTAAACTAAAATGTGCAAATCCCCTACCTCTAGGGAGTCTTCGAGAAATCTCAAGCAATTTTGGGTCCTTCCTCTACTTATGCCTCATCTCATCGAATTCATTTATTCTTAATGATGAATGGTGGTGAGAATCTCCTCCAGTGGCAAATCCTTCAGCAATTGGTGTGTCATTCTTTCCAAAAGTGAGTTCACCTTTATGGAGTCTTCTACCCCCCTTAAACTTGACTTGCAACTACATCGGCAACTAAGTTCACCTTTCTCAAATGATACTAGATCTCATACTGGTAGTCACAGATGGTTTCCAACCATCTTCATTACCTCATATTGAGATTCCTTTAGGTGAAGGTGTATTTCAAACTCCTATGGTCTATGTACCTCACACTCTTCACCTTACAAGTTGTGTCGCCCAGTCTTTAGGGCAAAAACTCCAGCTGCTAGTTCCATGTCGTGGGTAGGATAATTGTTCTTGTGGTCCTTCAATTGCCTAGACACATAAGCCACTACCCTTCCTTCTTAGATTAGGACGTAACCTAATCCAAACTTTGACGCGTTGCTAAATGCCACAAATGATTTCTAAGGTTCAGACAAAGCTAAAATAGGGGTCGTGGTTAATCTCTTCTTTAGTTCTTCAAAGCTCTACTCACACTTGTCATTCCAAGTGAATTTAATATTCTTTCTGGTTAATGTTGTGAGAGGACTTGACAAGGTAGATAATCCTTCCACGAACCTTTGATAGTAACCAGCTAAGTCCAAGAAACACCTCATCTCATGCACTGAGGTGGGTCGTTGCCACTATACTATTGCCTCAATCTTACTTGGACCAACCATGACTCCTTCCTTGGATATCACATGACCGAGGAATCCAATTTTCTCTAGACATAACCAACACTTGTTGAGTTTGGTGAACAATTGATGGTCCTTAAATGTTTCCAATACTAACCTCAAATGGTCCTAATGATCCTTTCATTTCTGGAATACACTAGTATATCGTCTATGAATATCACTGCAAATAAATCCAAGAATAGCCGGAATGCCCTATTTACAATGTCCATAATGGTTATACCTTGTCTAAAAAGCTATATTTGGTATGTTTCCTTCCTTAATCCTCAACTAGTGATATCCTGACCTAAGATTAATCTTAGAAAACTCCTTGCAATTGATCAACTAAATCACCTATACTCGGTTGCGAATACCTATTCTTTATAGTTACCTTATTCAGCTCTCAATAATTGAGACACATCCTAAGGGTTCCATCCTTCTTCTTGATGAATAACACTAATGCTCCCTAAGGTGAGATACTAGGCAACCCCTTGATCAACAACTCCTGTAGCTGGCTCTTCAATTCTCTCAACATGGTTGAAGTCATCCTAGAGGGTGCCTTATGCACTAGAACTTCCCTGGGAGACGTAGTCTTAGTAATTCTCCAATAACCTTTGGGAATTCTCTTACTATGGGTATACTCTCTATCTCCCGAGGTCCCTTCTCCTTATGTACTGAATGTACTAAGTAGGCTTCGACCCTGCTCGTCAACTCTTTCTTGGTTTATAATGAGGTAATCATTCCTAGCATTGACCTTAACTTGCTCCCTCGAGAAATCCATTCCTCCATTCCAGACATGCAGAATGTTATCATCTTCTATGGACAATCTATACTTGAAACGTACCTAAACAAAAATAGTGAGATACAGAGAGAGAGAGAGAGAGAGGTAGTGAGAGGCATTGGGGTGGGTGTCTCGGCCAGGTCTCATAGTTGAAAGGAAATCAGAGATCAAGCATCAGTTGCATCAGAGATCGGCTAGGTCTCCGTTGCTCAAGTTGTTATGGTTTTGGGTCGATGAGGTGGTGTTTGGCGAATGGATCTACTACAGGCAGTGGTTGGCAGCTCGATGGTTCTTCCTTATGGTGGCTACGAAAAGAGGGAAACGTTCGAGAAATCGAGAGAGAGCTGCTTATGCTTGAAGGAAGGCTATTGTCCGACGTGCTCTGTGGCTGCTAGCGGCAACAAGGGTTGTCAGGTGGAGAGAGTGAAAAGAGAGGGGGTATAAGTTGAGAGAGAGAGAGAGAGAGAGAGAGAGAGAGAGAGAGAGAGAGAGAGGTGTGTGTGTGTGTGTTGAAGGGTGAGGGAATGAAGTTGATTTGGGAATTTCTTGTGTTGACCAATTAGACCAAGTGGGATATTCTGGGATTAAGAATGTGTGTGGTTTGAAGATAAAAGAAAAAAGAGAGAAGATAAACATGGGGAAAAAGAATGAATGCTAGCCCTACACGTGTTCTAACTTTAATCTAAGGGTGGGAATTGTAACAGCCCGCTAAAAATACACATGATGAATTTCTTTAGGTTTTATAAATGTCGTGAAAAACTTGAAAATATCTCACGAATTGAGCAATCACGTAGGTTTTGGTCAGTGAACTTAGTCAGTTTCTTACTCACTTTGGTGACAGAAGCACGATTTTGAGGTACTTAAAAGTATGAAATTGAGAAACAATTTGCATCATTAGTCTCATATGAATATTCAAGATTTTCAGTACAATAATACATTTTTCATTTCTCGGATCAGAGTTTTTCGAAAATGCATTTTAATTTGTTCAAGGCCTAGGAGTCAAAAATTGCGAAATGAATTGCACTATTAGGTTTGTAGGATTATTTAGTATTTTATGGTAAGTTATTTTTGCCATTTTTGAAGTGAATAGTAACACCTACGTTAGTACTTAGTCCAGTCGTTTTCAAATCACAGTGTGGATTGTCCAAATCAGTCTAGAAAAATTTTATTTATATACATAACAAGATCTTAGCCACACTTGATGAATAGTATAGGACACTTGACACCAAGATGAACCATGAGATAGAAATACGAAGGAAATGAAAGAAAATCAAGCATTGTGATCATGCCACCTAAGCCAAATGCTACTCCATCCAACCATTTATTTCTATGCCAAACCAAAAAAGGTAATAACCCTAGTAAAATTTCAAATATTTGAGATTCAATTGAAACACTAAGACTTTGATGACATGGATTTTTGCCAAAATCCTCAATTTTTTTTTATTATTTATTTTTTTATTTATTTAATTTTAGCTTAGTTAGAGTTGGCCCAATGTTTTGACAAGTCAAGAAGATGCTAGAACCATGAAGGAAACACTTGGACCGAAAAACATAGGCATCTAAGCCCATTAGAGGCCCAAATGGACTAAGTGGTAATCAGCCATTAAGGGGCAAAAAGGAAATTAGGCAAAACCAGGGTTTAGGACATGGTGGCACCTACTTGGGAGAAGGAAGGCTATGTTGTGCTTTTCCTAGAAATCTCATCATTTGAGATCTAGGGAAGGGCCACTCTTGGTTAGCACAAAGTGGCCACTTTCCAACCATGCATGAAAGCTTCTAGAAGAACCCAAAGAAAGGGAAGAGAATGAAGGGTTCGTCACACGCCTCACTCAACCACCCACATGCCACATGGCTCACATGCAAGTTCACCTCTAAGATACAATGAACCTAGACATGAAAGTGGAAGAAGGGGAAAAGGCGCATGGGGGATACCAAGGGCCTCAAGCATGAGTCTCAAGAGACCTAAGGGATTCGGCCAAGGGCTTCACGCCTATCCAAGGGAAACCAACAATCGCTTTTCCATGTGTCATGCATGCACTAAGGTTTGGGATTATCTAGAAGAAATAAATGATAAGGAAGAGGAAGGATTGCATGGGGAAGGGGCACAAGTACTCCCTAAGGTTCTAAAAGAATCTTTGTAAGAAGAGAGGAAGAGAAAGGGTCAGATATGGGAACAAACACACACACACACACCACTTGTGACATGGCAAGTATGCACACACCTAACCCTACGTTTTGGTTTAGGGTTTTTGTAAAAAGACATGCATACCCTGAAGGTTCATTGAACCTAGACACAAAAGGAGGATGCAAAGGGACTTTTAGGTTTCAGAATTAGGGCAAGAACACGCCACTTGTTATGCGCGATGAAGAGTCTTTTGGTTTTCCAAAGAAAAGCAATGATCATGTGGGAAAGTGGGAAGTTTTGACCAAGAAAGGAAGTACATGCCACATGGCACCCATGCACATAGACTCGTGAGATTTGAAGAAGATTAGAGTGTTTGGGTTTCATTAGGATTGTTGTCAAACCATGGAAAAATTAGGGTTTTCCTTAAAAGGAAAACCAAACCACCATTAGCAAAGAACGAGTGAACAAGAGACCTATGGAAGGAAGAGACTTTCATCCACCATTTAGGTCCAAACTAGGGTTTCCTTTCTCTATAAGGTTTCAACCATGAGAGTGATGATCACCACACATGGCAACTTGCACCACACACACGTCGGATTAGGGTTTATTATTTCTTTATTTCTAACAAGTTGAACAAACGTTTTCAGTCTACTTCATTGTGTTCTGTACGTCGAATTTTGTAAGTTAGCTCTTAACCTACCTTTGGATAATGTTCACATGTATTGTGTAAACTTTTCATGTTATCAAACAAATTGGGTTATGGAATTGTTGAATATCAAATGTTCTATACATGAGTTCTCATGTCATTGCCATGCTTGTATATGTTGTTTAGGAATATTGTGATACTCGACCTTAACAAGTTTGACATGCTTGTATGTTTTGTCAATGGGTATTGTGGTACTTGGCCTTAACTAGTTTTCCATGCTTGTATTTTTTGTCTATGGATATTGTGATACTCAACCTTAACTAGTTTGCCAAGATCCAAATGTTGTTGCTTATCATGCTAGGCACCGAATGTTGTTTTATGTCAAGTATATTGTGTGTCTAAATGTTTTCAAGTCGTAAACGTGATATGCTAGTGGGTGCCATAAGATGGATGTGGTGAAGGTGAAATGCAAACTACTGCATAATGATATTAACTCTAACATACTCACCATCGGTCAAGTGGGCCAAGAAGTGATGTAGTAACTAGCAGGGATCCCATGGTGTGTAAGGGAGCCTTGAGGTGTCCACACATATGTTATATGGACTATAAGGCTATAAGAAATGTGTAAAATGAATAAAAGAAAAGTATTTCTCTAAAAGGTCAGGTATGGTTTTCTGTTACAAGATTCCATTGTTACTAATTTCTAAAATGTACATGCATAAGTCAAGTTTTTAGATCAAGTACATGCCCATACATACATTCTCATGGTTTGCCTTTATATGCTAATATTATCTGTTTGTATGTTATTTATTAACTTACTAAGATTTTCTGAAATCTTACCGTGCTAGTTTCTATTACCACTCTTCACCTGGAATGGTAGAAATTGTAATAGGACAAGGAACCAACCATGGGGAAATGCAAGAGGAAGGATCCCCTGGAAGTTAAGAAGGCCCCAAAGAGACCTAAGTGCTCAGCAAAGCCATCCTTGGAAGACAAGCTAGAGGCAACCGATCAGTTCATATGTGAAATGCTAAAGCTATTTGAAGATTTGCAGAAAATCATCAACAAGAATAAGGTGAAATAGGCTCAAGAGAAGGACTTTGTAGGATTTTGAAAGAAACAAAAATGAAGAAAATGAGTGAAAGATGGATATGGTTTATTTCATCTTGGAACCCTCTTGTATTTTCAGGTGTCTTATACAATAATGACATTTTGGGATTTATAGTTTAAATGATACCAAGCTTTTGAAATTGTTCATGATATTACTTAGATTTTTAGGAATTTCCACTGTGATTATTGCATACAGCTAGTAATATGCTAGGTGCATTGCATATTATGTGACGCCCCCAAATTCCGCTTGGGATTAAACGGACATTTGAAGCGTCGAGACATGCAACACAAGGTTACCTGCCCCCGTTCATGACATATAAGATGCAATGTTCCTAACATGCATCTAGCATTATGCAATATTCGCAGCGGATTATTTTTTTTTTTCTTTAGCAATACTATGCACCAAACTAAAAATATCCCAAATACTTGAAACATATTTCATACATAAAAACATACTAAAAAGCCGTGATCACTACACTAGTCCAAAATGGTTGTGATCAAAAGAATACTTGAGATACAACTCCAAAAGTACAAGCATTAACCTAAGTTAAATACTATACCATCATCAACATCGCACCGTAGCCTAGATGACCGTATTCAGATGGTCAGATTCCAATTCTTCTTTGGGTCCTGTAACAAGATCTACCATTCGGGGGGAATGGTAGTTGGGACTACCACAGTGAGATTTGATTACAAATCTCAGTAAGTTAACATAAAACTCACACACAGGTTAAAGATGCATGCATGGCAGTAAAAGCATAAATGCATAAGTAAAGTCGTACATAAGCATAGCATAACTTGACATATAACATGACATAACCAGAACTTAAACGTGAACTGAACTTGACTTAACATGACATGAACTTGAGTTTAAAACATAACATGGACTTGAAATGTAGCATGAACGTAAACATGCATAACATAAATATGAACTTGAAAATAACATAAACTTGAACATATCATGACATAAACGTGAACTTGAGACATACTGTAAACGTGAACTTAACATGATGTGAACATGAACTTGGAACATAACTTGATCATGAACATAACATGTACGTGTACATAACAAAACATGAACTTGATCTGAAACTTGACTTATCATGCACTTGATCTGAAACTTGACTTAATACGTACTCCACAGTTGTTGTGGCCCCACGTATTCTACGTGTCACAATTGCTGTGTCTCACGTAGTGTATGCTCCACAGTTGTTGTGGCCCCATACTTCATGCTCCACAGTTGTTGTGGCCCCATGTATACACGTAACATAAAATATAATACGTACTCCACAGTTGTTGTGGCCCCACGTATACACGTAACATAAAATATAATACGTACTCCACAGTTGTTGTGGCCCCACGTATACACGTAACATAAAATATAATACGTACTCCACAGTTGTTGTGGCCCCACGTATACACGTAACATAAAATATAATACGTACTCCACAGTTGTTGTGGCCCCACGTATACACGTAACATAAAATATAATACGTACTCCACAGTTGTTGTGGCCCCACGTATACACGTAACATAAAATATAATACGTACTCCACAGTTGTTGTGGCCCCACGTATACACGTAACATAAAATATAATACGTACTCCACAGTTGTTGTGGCCCCACGTATACACGTAACATAAAAAATAATACGTACTCCACAGTTGTTGTGGCCCCACGTATACACGTAACATAAAAATATAATACGTACTCCACAGTTGTTGTGGCCCCACGTATATACGTAACATTAAATATAATACGTACTCCACAGTTGTTGTGGCCCCACGTATTCACGTAACATAAAATATAATACGTACTCCACAGTTGTTGTGGCCCCACGTATTATACGTAACATAACATGTCTTATCTTTCTTAATGCATGAGATATTAATTAATATCATATACTTTTCTAACATGGCGTATACTTGTAAATGACACAATATGATTTAATCATAACATTTCATGGCATACTTAACATGGCATACTTATAACATACATCATTGTATGATAGAAAAGATTATGTAACAGATAATTATTCATGAGAGATTAAATCATACGTAGCAGATAAACATGTAATGACATAGCATGACATGGCATATACGATAACATACATACATAAATTGTAGTTCTCTTACCCATCACACATACACAATAAACTGATAGTAAGTTAGAGGCTAACTTACCTCGATTGTCACGTTCTACGAGAATAAAGTGCGATATACGAGAAACTGTAAAAGGTCATTCTAAAAGTTAGAAATTTAATTACTAACAATTAGAAACATGGAAACAAGTTATCTTAGAGTAAAATTATCATTTTACCCTCTACATGTGGGAAAACGACCATTTTACCCATAACTTAAGGATTTCATATCCTAACTCCAAAAATTTCCAAAATTTACATTCCTCATGTAAATTTTGTTCTAAACTCAAATATCAACTCAGAAAAAAATTTAAAACAAAACAACACTATGGAAAACACACTATGGCCGAAACATCCATAGGCCATTTCTCTTGATTTTTGTTACAATTCCTTCCAACTTCAAAACTCATGCTTAAACCAAAATTTTACAACAAACATCTTCCAATCCTAAGTTTAAAACCATACTTGAAACATCCATTTAGAAAAAGCTAATAATCAACACCAAACTTTTTTGTAAAAAGATCAAAACACTTGAATCACAAGCTTTGTCCTTAAATCAAAACATCTCCAAGAATTCCAAAAAATCTAATCTTACTTCTAACATATTCATAACATCATCCTCAGATAAACCATGCTTTAAATCATCAAACTAAAGTCACCAAAATCACAAAAATAACACTTGGAGTTTTTGATTTTACACTTAGTCCAAAAACAGAAACTTTTTCTTAACTAGCTTTGATAAATCTCTTGATCAATGGCTTAAGAAGGTGAGATCTTTGAAATAAAGTATCACATGGTTTAAAAACGTGTCCTAAAGAATATCCAACCATCAAAATTAAAATCACATGGCTAAAACCCAATAAAACATGGATCTAACCTAAAAACATCAAATCTTAGGCCTAACCGAAATTCTCTTGCATAGAAAAATCATATCTTTGAAACTAATACTAAATATCTCCAAAATAACATCCTAACATGAAAATAAGAGACTTAGGATCATCATATAAAAATATCAAAGCCTTTAGAGTAAGATCAAACCTCAAAATATTCAAACTTTATCCAAATAAAAACTGTTTTGTCACTTCCAGTTTTCATGTTTCTAGATCTAATAAAATCTATCATCAAAATCTTTATTCATGCAACAAAACCTCAATGAAAACTCTTAAACACATTCTAAGAACACTCCATAAAATTTTCGGACCAAGATATATCCATTAGCTTGGTCAAAAACTCCAAAACATAACACACTCTCCAGATTCACGCCCAGAATGACCTTTCCATGGTTAAAAATACTTTTGACCGACCAAATGACCATGGAATGATACGAAAAATACATCTACGGAAACTAGACTCAAAGAGGAACAACTTTTATGAAGGAGTCATCGTGTGAAAATACTTACAAAGGGTCGAAAAACTCCACGCAAAAAGACCCAGAAATCTGCCCGAGAGAGCTCTTTTGGGTTTCTCTCTAAGAACGGGGTGAAGAAATGATTAAAGTGAAGTAAGTGTGTCTTGCACGACTCAAGACTTCTGTAGGGAGAATATTTGGACCTTAATGATCATTGAGTGGAGGTGTAGACATGTGACATAATGTAGAGGATAGTGGGGGGCAAAAGACAACTTACAAAGGCTATGAGACATGGGACTTGATGGGGTGGGTTCCTCCATATTAATGAGTGCAACTTGATGCAATGAATGGTCTGCCAAGTGGGGGAGGAAATTTCTCCAAGAAGCTATGCCAAGGTGGCCAAAATTCGTGGGCTTTAGTGGGCCTTAGTGGGCCTCAACCAAGTGGGCTTCAATTTGGGGTTTAAAGGGGGTTTGGTTAGGGTTTGAGATGCTATCAAGCCCAAATCCAATTTTTCTTGGCCCAATCAAATTTCTAAGGTTTAAAATGTTGGATAAAGATGTCATAATAGGAATTTGAGAAATTAATAGCATGTGAAAGTGATTTAATCAAGTGATTAAACACAATACTAGAAATTGGATCAAAAAGGGTTTGAATGCCAACTTTAGGGTTTGGGGAAACCGTTTAGGGTTTCGGTTTCAACCAAGTTTTTGGGGTTTCAAAAGGATTCCAACCATTTAGGGTTTTACTAGGGTTGAAACCCTCTTCATCTAACTCAATTTGGTTGATCAGATGAAAAAAAACTGTTTTGCTTAGGTGGCATGATCTCACACATTGATTTCCTTCACAAATCCATCTAATGGTTTCTCTTTGTGCCAAGTATCTAATACTATTCATTATGTGTGGTTAAGATCTTGCCAAGTGTCCAAATAAAACTTCTCTAACCTAATTTGGACATTTCACACTGTGATTTTGAAACCACTGCACTTAGTACGCTTATCGAGGTTACTATTCACTCCGAAAAAGTGCATAATAAACTTAGTACTGAAAAATCCTAAATATTCAACTGAGTCTAGTGGCGTAAACTATAACGTAATCTGACACTTCTAACTACCTCAAACAAATAAAATCACATTTCTGGCACCATAGTGAGTGATAAAACTAATTATGTTGACATACTAGAACTTATGCGATTAGCCGATTCGTAAAAACTTATGGGGTTTTCACGAGATTTCTAATGTCTATAGAAATTCCACCATTGAATTTCTAGCGGGCTGTTACATCCTCCCCTCCTAAAAAAAAGATTTCGTCCTCGAAATCGACGCAAGTACAAACATAAAACACGCTTAAAACACTGTAGATAGTTTGAAAAAAAAAGAACCGTCCGTGACCCGACAAGTGCTGCAAAGTCTCGGGGCCTACTCTATGAATTTAATACGGCTAGTGATTTGAACAAACGCCTGATGTTGATGACAACCGTGATTGAAGGCTTTGAGTTTCTATAAAGAAACAGGATCATCTTCATCCATCGGAAAGAAAAAACATCGCTTCTTGACCTGTGTTTTGTTTTTCCATAACAAAATAATGGCTGGGCAAAACTCTTCCACTAATGTTCCAGACTTGAATCAGGAACCCTTGACGCATCAACCATCAATCTTCTCTCCTGAGGTCGTCAATACTACGATAGGAGCAGCGAACTGTTCTTCTAGTAGGACTGATTCTGAGATTATTACAGAATCATGGAAGCTCAGTAGTCAATATGCTGCCTCTGTTACGATCATGTCTCGGAGGTTACTGGCGAGGGTAAGTGAGATTGATCATCTTAACATCCAAATATCTGAGTTACAACAGAAGCTTGCTAATAAGGATAGAGAAAATAAAAGGCTACAGCAAGAAAACCAAGAGTTGAAGAAATTTGCAGATTGGTATGCTCATGATCTGCAACCACGAATAGAAGAGCTGGAACGAGAAAGGATTCAGATACAGGGTCAACATCGGCAGATAACAGCAGAGGTTCATCGTTTTCTAGAGAAATAGGGACAAACTACTGTTAATCTAGCTGGCTTAGTAAGAAACTTTTGACAAAGCGTGTCCAGCATATCTTGTATTTCTTTTGACTAAATAAGATTTGAAGAGAAACTAGTTTGTCTTCTTCTTTATGTTATCTCTATAAAGTCAGTCTTCAACTCAATCCAATATGCATCAAAACTTATTCTCATCTCTATAACTCCTCTGCATTCCTTCAACATTCTCGCCTTAAGTTTTCAGTTCTTTTCTCAATGGCTCAATCTTCTAACATTTCCCTAGATCCATCCATGAGGTATTCAGCACCTCAACCTCCTGTCCTTTCTGCAGCTGCCATAGGTGCCATGCTGCAGCAAGAAAATACTAGTATGGCTAATAAGTCAGACTCCGATGCTGTCTACGACTTGGTGAGTCTTGGGACTCGCTACTCATCTTCTATAATTGCTTTTTCCCAGCGGGTACAAGCCAAAAACCAAGAGGTTGAAAGGCTTAAAGAACAAATTGTTGTACTTCAACGAATTGTTCAAGAGTCTCACACCAGGGAAGGAATCCTTCGGCAGCAGAATAAACAGCTGAAAACTCTACTGGATTCTTCATTCCGCTTGCCAGCTCCCATGAATAGGGATGATATGATATTGTATGAAGAGAGTGAGCGTCTCCAACATGAGGCTAAGAACCTCAAGTTTATGTAGAAGCATTTTATTAAAAAAAATATCTCTTTATATTTATGAACTCTGGTTTTATCCTTTAAGAGATATTCGTAACATGCTTCATACCTATTTCTCTTCTAATCATATATAATCTATCTTCTGGTAAAGGTTTTGCGAAAATATCTGCTAACTGATCATGTGTGTTTGTGAACTCTATTACTATATCGCTTTTCTGCACATGATCTCGAAGAAATTCAAGCCTAATGAAGACTAAAATCTCAAGCCTAGTATTTGGTGCATTTCCTAAGGACATGTGGATTTACAACCCAGAGACGTATTGCTCTGATACCACCTGTGACGCCCCCAAATTCCGCTTGGGATTGAACGGACATTTGAAGCGTCGAGACATGCAACACAAGGTTACCTGCCCCCGTTCATGACATATAAGATGCAATGTTCCTAACATGCATCTAACATTATGCAATATTCGCAGCGGATAATCTTTTTCTTTAGCAATACTATGCACCAACTAAATATATCCCAAATACTTGAAACATAATTCATACATAAAGGCATACTAAAAAGCCGTGATCACCACACTAGTCTAAAATGGTTGTGATCAAAAGAATACTTGAGATACAACTCCAAAAGTACAAGTATTAACCTAAGTTAAATACTATACCATCATCAACATCGCACCGTGGCCTAGTCGACCGTATTCAGTTGGTCAGATTCCAATTCTCCTTTGGGTCCTGTAACAAGATCTACCATTCGGGGGGAATGGTAGTTGGGACTACCACAGTGAGATTTGATTACAAATCTCAGTAAGTTAACATAAAACTTATACACAGGTTAAAAATGCATGCATGGCAGTAAAAGCATAAATGCATAATTATAGTCATACATAAACATAGTATAACTTGACATATAGCATGACTTAACCAGAACTTAAGCGTGAACTGAACTTGACTTAACATGGCATGAACTTAAGCTTAAAACATAACATGAACAATCAACATAACATGAACGTGAAACATAACATGGACATGAACATAACATAACATGAACGTGAGCTTGAACGTATCATAAACGTGAACATAACATGATGTGAACATGAACTTGGAACATAACATGAACATGAACATAACATGTACGTGAGCATAACATAACATGAACTTGATCTGAAACTTGACTTAACATAAACTTGGAATCTTATTTAATTGTCTTGATTAATAACGTGCATTAATACGTACTCCACAGTTGTTGTGGCCCCACGTATTCAAGTAACATAAAACATAATACGTACTCCACAGTTGTTGTGGCCCCACGTATTCTACATGTCACAATTGCTGTGTCTCATGTAGTGTATGCTCCACAGTTGTTGTGGCCCCATACTTCATGCTCCACAGTTGTTGTGGCCCCATGAATTCACATAACATAAAATATAATACGTACTCCACAGTTGTTGTGGCCCCACGTATTCTACATGTCACAATTGCTGTGTCTCATGTAGTGTATGCTCCACAGTTGTTGTGGCCCCATACTTCATGTAACATAAAATATAATACGTACTCCACAGTTGTTGTGGCCCCACGCATTATAAGTAACATAAATATAATACGTACTCCACAGTTGTTGTGGCCCCACGCATTATAAGTAACATAACATTAAATATAATACGTACTCCACAGTTGTTGTGGCCCCACGCATTATAAATAACATAAAATATAATACGTACTCCACAGTTGTTGTGGCCCCACGCATTATAAATAACATAAAATATAATACGTACTCCACAGTTGTTGTGGCCCCACGCATTATAAATAACATAAAATATAATACGTACTCCACAGTTGTTGTGGCCCCACGCATTATAAATAACATAACATAAATATAATACGTACTCCACAGTTGTTGTGGCCCCACGCATTATAAGTAACATAAATATAATACGTACTCCACAGTTGTTGTGGCCCCACGCATTATAAGTAACATAAAATATAATACGTACTCCACAGTTGTTGTGGCCCCACGCATTATAAATAACATAAAATATAATACGTACTCCACAGTTGTTGTGGCCCCACGCATTATAAATAACATAAATATAATACGTACTCCACAGTTGTTGTGGCCCCACGCATTATTATAACATAACATGTCTTATCTTTCTTAATGCATGTGATATTATTTAATATCATATACTTTTCTAACATGGCGTATACTTGTAAATGGCATAATATGATTTAATCATAAACATTTCATGGCATACATGTATCATATGGCATACTTAACATGGCATACTTATAACATACATCATTGTATGGCAGAAAAGATTATTTAACAGATAATTATTCATGAGAGATTAAATCATACGTAACAGATAAACATGTAATGACATAGCATGACATGGCATATACGATAACATACATACATAAATTGTAGTTCTCTTACCCATCACACATACACAATAAACTGATAGTAAGTTAGAGGCTAACTTACCTCGATCGTCGCGTTCTATGAGAATAGAGCGCGAGACACGAGGAACTGCACAACAGCTGGAAGAGGAACACTCGAGTCCTTAAGATTTTCACTTCTGAACTCAATTGCCATATTGTAAGCACTTGCAACACCACGGCCAACTTGAGGTTTCACTATACTCGGAAGAGATAAATTGACTTCAGAAAGCCTTTGCACTAAAACAAGTTCATTAAAATTATCAATAACAACCAAACAAACAACTCATTTCTCAATCCATATACTCTTAGCCATAGTCAACCACAAGATGACACCAGTCATCCCGGACTATAATCCATATCATCACTGCTTCGGGACACTGTCATACAGTTTCCCAACATTACACCATACGCTCCACACTTCTCTGCTACGCCATTCAACCCTTCGTGACACGCCATCCGATGTATCACGACTTAATACAGAGTACACTCACGTGAACTCTCTTCCATCCACACTACAATACCCATCACTGCGATACACGTCTCACGGTGCATCGCTACGCGACACGGAGTACGCGCTACGCGTACTTCCTTCGCTACAACTCTCATCAACACGATGCACATCACACGATGCATCGCCATACAACACGGAGTACACTACATGCGTACTCCCTTCCTTCTACGACACACATCACTACAGTGCACGTCGCGCGGCGCGTCGCTGCATTACACAGAATACGCTACACGCGTATTCTCTTCACACAACCCGCCGTATCACATCTACGGCATCCATCTCACGCCTATACTTCACAGCACAGTCCACAAAATACACAATCAAACGCAACACTTCACAACCACACTTCGCTTCACAACTACGCAACGAATTCCACAAATACAACTACACAATCCACAAACCAACCAACTATTTTAAACGTAAAATAACTAGAGATAGAAGGTTATACCATCGACGGGATAACCCGTGCGTCGCTCGTTGTTCGTCACGAACATGCGTCGGAGGAACGTACGTGGCGGCGTACGGTGGCTGTCCACCACATAAAGTGGTAGTTTGGGCTTGAGAAAGGCTAGGCGTGGTCTTGGAAGACTCATGATTTTACAGCTGTCGGTGAAGAACAAATTACGTGATTTACGGAAAAGATAATCTATACGCGTGATTCCAGATGAGGGTAAAGACGAGAGAGATGTGATTGCTGTCGGGAAATAATCCAAAACTAATAATTTAGCGGGCTGTTACATATTATCTGTCACATACAGGAGTATGTAGCCTTGAATTACATGTTCCAACACTTCACTTACCATCCAATCCCAAGCGGTGGCTAGGGGCGTCACAAAAACCTCTGTGAAAATCAAAATCCTAAAAGTTTTCCCCAAACCCTAAATGGTTACACCAACCCTAACTATTAGCCGATTTTAGCTTAATGTTTAATCACTTGATTAAATCACTTCTACATGCTATTAGCCTTTCAAATTCATATAATTACACCCTTATTTGTTCCTTTATACATTGGTAATCTCATTGGGCCAAGAAAAGTTGGATTTTGGCTTGTTAGAAACCGACATCACAAACCAAACCATGTGTTGCTACTTCCAAGGCAGAAAACTATGTGTTGCTGCCCATGGTTTTGGCTAACTAAACCACCATCAAGTGGTCATTTTCACATCCCCTCTGAGCCGCCCAACTCTGTATAAGTTGTCCATGGCTTGTTCTTCATGTTTTGGTCACTTTCATTTTGCTTTCTTGGAGAGAACTTTAGAAGAGATTTTAGATAGTTTTTTTGGCCATTTTTGTTTGAATTTTTGTAAGCATTTCTAAGTAGACTCTCACAATACTACCTTCATATAAATTTTTTCCCTTTGAGTATAGTTTCCATTGGTCTATTTTGTATAAAGTTTCATGAGGTTTGATTAGTAAAAAGTCTGTTTAAGCATGCAAAGGTCTTACTCAGCGATCGCGTGGATGTTGTGTGAAATTTTGATTTATTTGATGAAGTTTTTGGCAAGATCTTGGTCTGATCATTTAACGTTTAGAGCTGACATGTTAACATGAAATTTAGATCTAGATTTGTTGCATTTTAAGAGTTTTTACTAAGAGTTTTACATGATTTTAGAAAGTTGGAAACTGAAAGTGTAAAAACAATTTTTGTTTTGAGTAAGTGTTGATCTTTTGTTATGGAAGCAACATCTAGTGGTCTTGATATTCACATATGTGGTTCTTAGGTCTTTGATCTATATGTTAGGAATTTTTTTCTCGAGAATATTGGTCTTGAACTTGATTAAATGAATTTTATGCATGCTAAGGTCCAGTTAGGACATAAACTTGAGGCTCACGGTGTTCCTTGTGTTTTAATACAGTTTTTGCCATGTGATCTTAGGTTTAATGTTTAGATCGTGCTTAAAACTTGAATTTGAGATATATGATTTTACTTCTTGAAAGTTTACTTTTTGGGAAACTCAGATCTAGTGGTTTGATCTAAAACCAAAATATGCGGTACTAGGTTTTGAAGTTAGTATGCAAGCCGATTGTGTTGGATGATGTTTTATGATTTTTGTGGTCTTTGACTTGTTTGTTCAAACGTGCTATTTATTAGGATTGACTTATAACATGTTAAGAGTATGTTTATGGACTTTCAGAGTCCTTAAGAGTTATGGGAGAGGGAATAGTCTCAAATGCGTCGATGAGTTGTTTGAGATTTGGTGTTTAAGTATTTTCTTGTCGTAAGGAGTTTATGATTTTTTTTTTTCAAGTGTATGTTTTATGGTCTTAGCATGATTTTCAAACATAGGATGTGATCTTTTGATGTTGCATAAATTGGTTTGAATATGTGGAGCATTGTAGACAATATATTCCTTGCGAGCTGGTTTTGGTAGGCCAAATCAATTTTGTAGTTAGCCTTTGTTCTAGGTCCTAGAAGCTTTTCTTACACTCCTTCAATGGCATTCCTTAGTCAACGCCGTGAGTTGCCAGAATAGTCTGGAGTTCCACAAACCTCCTATAGCTCCTGAGTGCGTGATGGTTGAAAAGCAAATCCATTTATAAGATGATATCGAATCTAATCGACTTGGATACAATGAGGTCTGTTGGCAACGTCTCCCCGCCAAACTCTTAAGACCTCTCCAGACTCTTCTGATTGAGTGCTTTTGACGACGTCTCCAGTGGGAATCATGGTTGCAACTCACAGTGATAATGGTTTCGCTTGCAAACATCATAACCGAGCAAAGGTAGCAAAAATGAATGATTGAGACGCGCCCAAAACAAATAATGTATTGGTAGAACATTTAAACAATTTAGTGAAACTTGTTATGATATCAGCCTCCTCTGACTTCTCACATATACGTCTTCCAGGGTTAGTGCACTCTCCAGTTTGGGTGGGAGGTTGCTGTCCTGGCCAATTCGTTGCCCCACTTGAAGACCCCCAGCCCTAGGCCAATCCTCGGCAAAGTGGCTCTACTGGCCACTTATGTATTAAAAGTACTCATCCCAATGTGGCATTCAACATAGTGATTCCGTCCACACTAGCTATAGATGAGAGTTGCGTCTCTAGAGGATATATTAGAACTGGCCCTTGCTGCTTTTGGCTATCTACTGGCCAATTTCTTAGTGGGACTCCCATCGTAAGCATTTGAGAGAGGGACGCCATCTCCTTTGGTTCATGGCTTGAAGGCATTCCTAACCTTTTATTCAGGCCACCTCCACAGCCTCTACAAGCTCTATATCTGCAAGCGGGCCACCGTACCTCAGATATGCGAGTGTTGTCAATGAGATTTCTCCAAGAGAAATGTTTTGACCACAAAGGAACTCAACAAAAGTAAACTCACAAACTAAAATAACTTAATGTAACACGTCAAAATATAAAATTATTTTTATTGTATAATATATCTAATATATCATATGAAACCATTTCAATTTGTAATTTCTTTTTTTTTTTTTTTTGTAAAATCTCTTTATAACTTAAGTACTTCACTTTTTCTATATAAATATAACACTTCTCTTTCTCTATATAACTGTAGCACTTCTATTTCTCCGCATGACAAGTATGCCATTAGAGATTTTAAGGGAAGCTGGGCAAAATTACCTAATTACAAAATTTTAAAAATAAAATCAAATTCCATGTTGAGAACTCCAAGGACTTTCACGAATTGGGTGAATACTCAATGATTGATTTTACATTTAACCTTTAAAAGTTATCAATCGCATCATTTTCTGCGACAATAAAGACGCAAAATTCAATTACCTACACAAAACTCAAGCACTAATTTTAAAATGATTTTTCTGTGATTTCCCAAAAAATAAAGAACTGCAATCAAGACAGCCTTTTGAGTCTCTCTTGTTCTGCTATTAGTCAACCACATATATATATATATATATAATATATATATTTTTTAATATTCGTGGTTGTAGGCAAGCTTACGCGCACCCAGACTATTTCCTTGGAACCTTGAAGTTAACGACCAAGTAAACTTCTAATGATCCTAAGAAGACTCGAACTGATGACTATTATAGATCAAATCCAAAACTTGACCAACTGAACTAGCCTTCAAGGTTTAGTCAACCATATTTTTGTTGCCCAAACTTTTCGTCCTCCCCATTAACAATTAATTAATATCTTGCTGAATATCTTGCTTAGCTATTCACGTTTCGTAATTGAAGATATTCACTTCTTAGAATCCTGCTCAAGTCTATTCGCATTTTGGGGGGCCTTCATCTTTTGCAGAAGAATTGCAGAAGAATATCAAGTCTAATACATTCCAGGCTGATCTTTGTCGCTTCAATATCAAGTCCAAAGGGATAAAAGAAAATAAAACTACTGGGTAGTACTGAAGTTACTGGATAGAAGAGGCTTGGAAAGACACGTCAAAATAATACTGAAGTTACTGGATAGTACTATAAATGTCAACAAAGTGATAAATTGAGCAGACTGCAGCGTGGAGCAATGCACCGCACATTCTCTAACAACGGAGAATCAAATAATACCGCTCGAAATGCAAAGCCAATGCTGGAGAACATACCATGGAGCCTAATCAGAAGACTCATAAAAATATCCAAAACATTAGACATCGAAAAGCAAAATTATGCATAAAAAATGAATCTAACATATTCTTTTAGATGCCATCACACCGAAATGCGAAATCAGCCTACTTCCACTAAATCTGAGTGCTTAAAAAGAGCCGACACGCTTAAAACTTGAAACAAAGTGTAAAATAAACTAGAAGAAAGGCACATTTGAACGCAGGACATGCAAGTAATTTTTCTTCTTTTTTTTTTATTCTGACAACGGGATACTGAATATACCATTAATTAAACAAGGAGCTAGAACTGGAATCCTGACCTACTGGGATCTTTTCAGTTCTTTGTTTTTTTTCTTCTTGTTACTTTCATGATCCCCAGTACTCAAGGACGTATAATCTCGTAAAGGGTGATACTTGACTGCTAACAACTCCTCTTTTGCAATGTTGAGCCTTTGCTTTTCATCTTTCTGCCCCATCATACATGCAAAAACATCTCATTTACTGAAATAAAATAAATTTAACATGATATTACCTAGTAAGTAATTAGCAAACTTACAAGGGCTTTCTCAAATCCCAAAATCTGTTGCTTGCAAAGCTTAAGTTCCATCTCGAGTGCATGGATCCGAGATTCAACAGGCACAACACATTGCTCAACTATTTGCTTTTGCCTACCTCGGATAACCTCAGGCTGCCATACTTTCAAAGCCACTGAAGCTTCTCTGCATTCACACCACAAGAGGAAACTATTCCATTAAGAATTTCAAAGAAGCAAACACATGCCAACCTTCTATTGATAAGATTGTGCTTGTTTTGAAATAAACTATTTTTCAATATTTTTGCAAGAAATAATTACAGATATATTGCAACTATTTTCAATGTTTGGTTTTGCACCAAAAATCTCGAGTCACCACTTCACTAAAACAGATGCAAAACACAAAACAGACCTAAATTCAGCCAAAAACTACTCATACCATAGCCAACAAAGCTTGATTGAAAATTCCCAACACACCTGCTGACAACATACCGAAACAGCCACAAGCTCAACATTACTGCCACAGCAACCACCCAAACCACTATCAACTGCCTGCATACCACAATCTAGAACATCTAAAACCCACTGCAGCCCTCAAGCACATGCTACATGATACCCCATGGAATCCCACATTACTTTGGAGGGAGAAGTTTACATTCTTTATAATGATTCCAGTAGGGTTCTAATTGTACCATTGATTATTCTTTTTGGAATATGAGCCCAGATGTGACTTGGGCCTCCCTTAAAACATTACAAACGGTATAGTGTGCAACACCCGGGCTCTAAATTTATTAGGGTTTAGCTAAGAATTGGATTTTTGGGCTCATGGCCTGTAATTGCTAAAGGCCTTACCTTATATTAATTTTTTATTTTTTATTTTACTGGACCGTGTTTTATATTATTTTAAACCCATTAGAATTTTGAAGCCTTCAATATATGAAATTAGTAATATTTTTTTAAAGAAAATGTTTTACTTTCCTAAAATTTTCACAACTTCTGATTTTGAAGAGGTTGGGACACACATGCAGCACATACTTGTTTCAAAGTCGGAAATGAGTGAAGGTAAAAATTTTGGCATGATTTATGGTGTGGTGATCAGGCACTCAAGGAAGTTTCTCCTCAAGTATATGGCTTAGCAAGAAGGAAAGAGGCGTCAATAGCAGATTTGGTTATCATCTCCAATGGCCTTCCCCAATGGAACATTACTTTCCTTAGAGATGCACAAGACTGGGAAATGGATGAATTTTCGGTGTTCTTGGACCAGGTGTACTCCACTCGTGTCGGGGGAAGGTGAAGACAAAATTTATTGGCGCCCTTCTAAGAAGGGAGTTTTCACAGCCCGTTCTTTCTACCATTCTTTGACCATGCACAACTCAGATTTTTTTTCCCATGGAAAAGCATCTAGAGGACAAAGGCACCTCTAAAGGCAGCCATTTTTGTTTGGACAGCCTCTTTGGGAAAGATTCTTACTATAGACAACTTGAGGAAATCTGGCATCACAGTTATGGATTATTATTATATGTGCAAGAAGAGAGGTGAGTCCACTGACCATCTATTACTACATTGTGAGATTGCCATGATCTTGTGGAATGAAGTTTTTGCTTGATTGGGTTTAGCTTGGGTGATGCCGGAAAGGGTTTGTGACTTTCTAGCCTCTTGGAGAGGTATTTGGGGCAACTCCCAAATTGCATCCATATGGAAGATGATACCTATGTCTATGGTGGTGCATTTGGAGGGAGTGGAATGCAAGAAGATTTGAAGATCAAGACCGATTGATGGAAGAGCTTACAAATTTGTTTTTCAATACTTTGCTTCATTGGTCGATTGTAATTGATTTCCATGGCATTTCTTTTCATGAATTCCTTGTATCTCTAAACTAGCACGGATAGGCGTTGCTCTTGTATATGTCCGTATACTTGGGCATTTGCCTTCTTTTGATCAATAAAAATTTGTTTACCGATAAAAAAAAAAAAAAAAAAAAAAAAAAAAAAAAAAAAAACTTTCTATTTTGAAATTTATAATCTTTAGGGATTTCCTGCAAGATTTATTTAAGCTAATTATCCAAATCAGGATTCAACCGATCATTGTTCTGCCATATCATTGCTCCACAAATCTCCATCACTTAACACACAGATTCAGCCATATAGGCATCGGTTACACGGTTCTCCCCCTTCTTCAGAAAATCTCACGCGTCACCGCCCACAATTACACACACCAGCTCCTTCCTTCCTCCTACCTTAGAGGAGTTTCACTTCCTCTCTAGTTATTTCTGTTCTCTCACTCTCCTTTCCTGCTCCTGTTGCCTCCACTCGGTTTCCTGCTTCATGGACTCAAACCCAAACTGCACAACCACCAGCAAGCCTTGTTCCCCTCAGCCACCACATTGGCAGTCACGAAGGCAAACCAGATCACCAACAGAACCACGTGAACCCCTCTGTTTCCTACTCATCTGTCAATTTCCCTCCATTTTGGTGCTGCCAATGTCAATTTCACCTACACCAAGACCCAGCCCACAAGTCAACCACACCAGATTAAACCAAACTCAAGGCATGCAGCACCACCTACAGATCCAACACTACTAGGTAAGCTTCTTCCCACAGCCTCTTCCTTCCTCATCTTCTCACTCAATCTCGCTCTCTCCACTGTAGCTCAAGCTTTTCTCTCCTATTCTCCCTCTCAAGCCCAGCCTCTCTCTTGATAACATAGTGCAGTTCCTCTCCTCTCTTCCACAACCAGGTGCTATGACACCCCGCACTGGAAACTCAGCCCTCCTCCATTAACAGAATTTGCCAAAGGTGAGAGACATCCTCCCTCCTTTCTCTCTCCCCTATTTCTCTCTAACTAGCCCAACCACTCTCTGTTACAGTAATCTCTCTCTCTACTGCAGTCTGATGATGCCAAAGGAGCCCATGTCATTAATCTTGTACAAAACTGCCACCCAGCAACACCCTCGCTCCTGAAGTCACCACTGCTGCACCCTCAGCCTTGTGGGATTTCACTTCCTTGATGAAAAGGAGACTGCCGGGGTTCTTTCGGATGAGGAGAACACAAGGAAGACTGTTGTTGCGGCTGATTGGGAAAAACTTGCTCTCATGGAACAGATTTCTTGGTGACAAAAGTCTCGGACCCTTTGATTGAAGGAGACAAGTGTACCAAATTTTTTTATAGAGTGGCTAATTCTCATAGAAGATTTAATGCCATAGAGGTGCTGCATTTGGAAGGAAATGTTCTTTTGGACAGATCTGAAATCAAGCAACATATTGTACAGTTTTTGATAAACTTCTTACAGAGCAATACCCTTGGAGACCTAAGGTTGATGGGCTGGCTTTTGACACGATTGACCAGTCGAGTGCTGATTGTTGGAGAGGATGTTTGAAGAGGAAGAGGTCCATAATGTGTTAAGAGGAATGAACAGCAATAAAGCGCCAGGACCAAACGGATTTTCAATCGCTTTTTTCAGGTTTGTTGGGACATTATTAAGGAGGATCTTATGAAAAATTTTGTTGAATTTCACTCGTATATGAAATTTGAGAAAAGCCTAAATGCAACCATCTCTCGCATTTTGCTCACAAAACCCGCCCATCCCCTCCCTTTCCAACCTTCATGAATCACAATAATACCCTTACCAGTACCGGTTCCATACTCAACCAATTTCACAAAACTTCTAAACAAATTGTGACATCGTTAGACCAAGAAGACTCTTTTGCCCTCCCTTTTGGTCTGATATAATCCCATATTGCCGGTAGACCACAAAAAATCCACCACCATTGCCATCCAATTTACCACCCCTCTACCTTAGTAGAGGGACTTCATTGACTTCCTGTTTTTCTCAGAAATACAAAAAAGATTACCACCTTTCCTGAGAAAAACAAACTGCTTCGCTTCGACCCAAAGCCTTCGTTCCATATCAAAACTTACTAAGAAAAAGCTCCAACCACCAAAAGAAAAAAACAAGGATGAAAAGGAGGAATAAACTGAAAAACTGGAAAGATTATTCCCGGCAAGAAGCGCTGGGAATGGGAAGACAAAGAGTCATGAGAGAAGACGAAGAGTCACGACCAGCTTCCACTAATCCAAGAGAAGCCTAACTTGCTTCTTAATCATCCAATAAACTTCAATGGGCTTAAAATATATTCTTGCGCATATCAACAGTATCCAATAAAACCAAAATTGGTCTTCTATAAACTGTGTACCCATAGGCCCAATAACGTATCCAATCCAAGTCTAGGCCAACCTATTCATGAATTTATGCTATGGGTTGGTTTTACATCTTCATAAAATTAATCCTCCACAATCCAAAGTTCCAATTCTCAACACCCAATATTAAATAAACCTCAAGCAATTTGCACAGGCTCAAAGGCCGAATTTTAGATCTAATTCTAATTTACTTTTTAAAAAATTGAAATCCTAATTGAAAGGTAACCTTGGTTTTCCCTAAAATAAAAACCTCAAAAGTTCAGGGTGTTAGGAGTGTAGGTGGTGTACAAGATATCACATTTCTTAGGAGGGAGAATTTCTTGCTCTTTATAATGATTCCAATGGAGCTCCAATTGTACCATTGACTAGTCCATTAGGTGTAACAACACAACCCAATGCTATTACTGATTTGATAAGAATTAATTTCATTGGGCCTAAATTATATTTAATGGGCCATATCAAATAAGCACATGAGCTATTATTTATTGAAACTGGGGCATAAATTTTAATTAGGCCCATAGGCCCAAAAGTATATTTAATACGACCTGTTAAAGCTTAGTGGATATTTTGGATGGTATTAATGGGCCAATATTTTTGGAAACCTCAATTGAGATTTATTGGATAATTTTTAATTGATTACAGGCCCAAAAAGTATTATGGTGGATTTGGAATTTTATTGGGTTCAATAATTGAATTAAAGCCCATTTAATATTTCTGGACCAAGTGGGTCCCATTTCAATTAGCATTATGCCCAATAATTATTTTACAAGCCAAAAGTATTTATCAAACTTGTTGGACTCATTTTTATAATTTAAGATCGGTCACTAGAGTTGTTAAACGACTTAGCCCATGAAATTATAGGCAAGTTCTAGAATTTAGTGGGACCCATTAAGGGGATACTTGGGGAATGAAATGAGATAAAAAATTTTGTAAATAGTAGTAAGATGGTTTGTGAATAGTAGTGAGATAGTTTGATTTAGTATTTATTGGCTTTTGGGAAAAGTGAGAAAAAAATTGAATAAAAAATATTATAAAATTAATATATTGTTATAATATAATTTTTTAATATTATTTTTGTTTTGAGATTTAAAAAAGTTGAATTTTTTTTTTTTTTTGAAAGTTTGGGAAAATTGTAATGATTAGTTTGAAAAAGTTATAATGATTAGTTTGAAAGTGTTTGTGTTTGAATAATGT
This sequence comes from Carya cathayensis, assembly GCA_011037825.1. Lineage (NCBI taxonomy): Eukaryota > Viridiplantae > Streptophyta > Magnoliopsida > Fagales > Juglandaceae > Carya > Carya cathayensis. Next base: position 60,709 of record QGSO01000204.1, read on the forward strand.
TTGGGAAGAAAATGAGATGGGATGAGATAAGATGGGATGGGATGGAAATTGTTTCCAAACATCCCCTAAATGCGTCAACCCATGTGCTCTAACCCAAATAAAGATCAACCCAAGGCCCAAAACTCATGGAAAGCCCAAACCATGTACATCCAAACCCAAACCCGTAAGACCCAAGGTCCAAATTATCTATAAACTCCAAGTCATGCACGTCTCCATCTTCAAGCACGCTAGGGTTCACACCTCACGACAATAGTATATATATACATTACACACCTTCACACACAGTCTGATCTCCTCTCATGCACATAGAAATTCCAGTCCATAGGGTTGTTTTCGACCCACCTCCTGTCACGCCCCACATTGATGCCGTCTCCTCCAGTCCACACCCAGCACCCTTACGGTCTCCACTTAGTATCTGTCGCCTAGAAATAGCCCCTACCTCCACTGTAAACAGCCAACGAAAGGCCCCCCTCCTAGATTCAGAAACCACCTGCATGCTCCAAGCCACAGCACCTTGCCTGGTTCACCATACGCCAGCCTCGGTTTGGAGAACTAGTCGAAGAACCACCCTTCCTCCCATCCAAGTGACGCTGCAGCCCAACCTCTCTCCACTGCAGGTCCCTTTCAAGCTTCGGGAATGACTGTGAGCCAACTTGTGTGCACCATAAAGAACCAGACGAGCCTCTGTTTTCCAACCAAAAACCAGAGCACGACCCTCCTAGCACAGCAAAACCAGCCCCATGTGCTAACTACCCAACCCCTATTTTTATACAACAAAAACAGAGCAATCACTCCCTCCCATGGTTGCCGTGAACCAGCCAACCTCCACATCGCACCGACAAAACCACTCAGCTCCGCGTAAGCCCACAAAAGCCATGGACATCCCTCACAGCCCAAGTTGAGAGCCCATTAAGTAAATATTTGTGAGTTGTGTAAGTGCAAATTCAGATCATGCGGTAAGTGTTACGGCCTAGAATAATTGGGTTCTACAATTTTAAATGGACTTGGACTTATGTTTCATGTGTTTAATGAAGAATATGGATTAATGAGAATTCGAGCCCACGAAAGGTTAAGACTATTTTAAGGTTTCGAGGATTTTAGGCTTTATGGAAATATAGATTATTTTTGGGTTTCGGCTTTTAATTCTAAAGTACGTAACTAATTAGAAATTTACGGAAATTACTTGCCTATTTTATAGGTAATCAACTTCGCCCCAAAAATATTGGATTAACGCTGCGACCTAAGTAGCATGATCATACCCTTACACACATGTATGGTAAACGATGCCCTTTATAAAAGTATTATGCATGTATGCCCTCCATTGGAAGCCCCTTTTTATGTACCCAAGTCATAATAAATTTATAAATGCCATGATTTTATGCGTAACTTTCATATTAGTTGTGTGGCATATGCATAAAGATATTTTATAAAAATCCAAGATCTTATGTGAAGATTTATGCATTAAAATATTTATATAAAGTCGATTTTATGTGAGAGTTATGTATCAAAATATTTATGAAAATCAAAGATCTTATGTGAAGATTTATGCATTAAAATATTTATGAAAAGTCATGATTTTATGTGAGAGTTATGCATCAAATTTCTAATGATAAGTCATATTTTATGTGAGAATTATGCATTAAAATATTTATGAAAAGCCATGATTTTATGTGAAGAGTTATGTATCAAAAGATTTATGAAAAATCATGATTTTAGGTGAGGAGACATGTATCACGACATTTCATGAAAGATTACTGTTTCATTTGAAGTCTACGATATGATAAGGCACGATTTCACTTGAAATCTATGATATGATAATACATGATATGACAAAAAAGTATGCATGTATGATTATGATGAAGTATTAATGTTAAGACATGTAATGGCCTATGTTATGATATGAAGACAGTACCAAATGTTATGAGCATATTGCATTGCCAGGTTGTACATGTTGGTACTACACCCAATGTGTCTTCCTTATGTATGGATTCCGCAACCTGCGACAATGGGCAGAATCAGAATCTACATAGATTCGCTAACCCTAACTCATGGGGGTCAATAGTGGGTACCGGCTTATGACAAGTGAAAGACAACTTAATGCATTTCTTGCACAAATCATGTTTATGTTCATGTTATTTACATATGTAACTATGAGTGTGCATGTTTTCCAAGAACCCTTATGTTTTTATTATGTTTACTGTATGATGTGTGCTTATTGAGTATCATTTTTGTATGTTTTTATGTTTTAATCTCCCCAGATGAGAATCTTTATGAGGATGGAGCCATAGGACAAGATTTGGCTCAAGGAGGCGAGGCAAAGGCCTAGATAATTTATGACATGCTTAGTTTTATGATTTTCAATTTTAATAAGTTATTTTATTAAGCACGTGAGACTTTATTGATTTTAATAAGTGCTTCTGAAAACTCTCTTTTGGATTTCAGTATTTAATAAAGAACGACTTTATTTACTATAATCTTTTCTACCTAGTGCATTCTTAAGAATAAAGATTTTTTAAAGTCAATGTCAGTAGCACACCAGTTCTCCGAGATTTCAAAAAAAAAAAAAGTGTTATTCTTAACCTTGGGGGAGTGGGGTGTTACATTTGGAGTATGGGTATAGATGTTGCTTGGGTCTCCCTTGGGACATGACACTATCACCAACCTAAGCAAGCAATGCTCACTCTGACTACCAATCAACACCAAAACCTCTACAAATCTTACACAAAGTTTACACACTAGCATGGCTTAATGTAATACGTCAAATCTACTTCATAATAAAAGGATCTTTGTAATCTGATGTATTACATTAAACCATATCAGTGTGTAAACTTCCCTATGTAAGATTTTTGTGTAGACCAAGTATTTCTCAAAATTAATATATTCCACATCAAAACCAGTCAAAGGAAAGGCTAATTGGTTGATAACTGTTGTGTAACCTTGTTAAATACCTATTTCATCCAAACATTATTATTCAAAATCCAAATCGTCAAGCAGGGAGATTGATCTCTCAGCCTAAAAGGACCCTACTGGTCTTGAGATTGAGCTTCGAAAATGATTTGGGCCACAGTAAGTTTGGAATCAGCTATCTCTGCATTGAAGTATTTTGGCCTCATACATTATCTTAGGTATTACTTTTATTGGTAACTTTATTGCTTAGGTTCAAAAGAGTGATTATGGTCTGGTTAAGGAAACTAGTCTGAATGTTAGAAGATTCCTAGTGATTCTAGGAAAGGAACCATAAGGGGGTTTGACAATGGTGCTAGGAAATAGGAAATGAATTAAGTTGTCTACTTGTAACAGGACTAGGATTTGTAGTTTGAAAATGAATAGGGTTCCCGCCTACAAAAGGATTAGGATTTATACATTAAAAATAAATAAAAATAAAAATAAAATAAAATAAACTAGGGTCCCCACTTGGAAATGGACTAGGTTCATTCCAGAAAAGAACTAAGAAATCCTTCTTCATGAAACTCTAGCTATTCGCTCATTTTTTTTATAGGCACTATTAGTTCATTCTTGAAAAGAACTAGGACTCCTTGAAAAAGAACTACAAATGCTTCTTTATGAAACCGACTTAAACCCCTCACTTCACCTCACACTTTTCTCTTCTCCTCTTCTTTGCTCGATCACCATAGAGAATTTTTCCCACCATATACAGCCCCAAAATGCTCTAACAAAATCACCATATTCAACCACCAACCGTCTCGCTCCAGGAAAAGTTAGAGAACTTAAAGTGCTTTCTCTCGAGGTTTTGGTCATATAAGTTGTAAGGTAAGAACCAGTAGTTATTTGGCTGATTCAATAGGTCTTGCTACTATTTTTCATGGCACTTACGTATGTAATAGACATGGTAGAAGTTGCTGCAAAGAGCACGAGATTTAAAGGCCTGCCCACAATAATTTCAGCTACATCTGGAATCAAGGTCTTCTTGATCTTGATTCGCACTCGTTTTGGTGATTATCACTTAGGTTGCCCTACGGTAGGAACTTGTTAGGAATCTTAGCCAGGGCCCCTACCATGGCCGAATTGTTAGGAATCCTGTTGAAAGTTGAAATTGGGGGAAACAAATGAATGTAGGAATGAATTGGGTGTCTAAAATACTCACCTTTAAGGCATTTAAATCCTGAAAATGACAGGTATATCTATTTGTTGTGAAAATTGGTTGGGAGCTACCTAATGTAAGAATGATTGACGACACTAAAAGGGGCTCATATTAATAATTAGTAACTGATTTGATTATGTATTCAAACTTCCTATGGGAAGTGAGGTAAAATGACAGACACAGTCCCATAACTTTCTAAGAAAAGATATCCTTCAGGGTTTCACCAATCTAAAAAAAGGTTAAAAAAAAATAAAAAACCTGACACTGGATGACAAAGATGGGTTCCCTAATTACAAATGACCAATTGAAAGAAAAGGTTTCAATAGTTCTGTCCTATATTCCTCGGTTTATCAAAGAGGCAAGCATAGGAAGGAATAATAAATAGATACTAACGATTACCTGACCTTTCGTAAATTTGATAATTCTGAAAGAGTAGCCCTCATATTTTCGGTCTCCTCGGCCAAGCGGGTCTCGAGCCCTCGAAGCTTTCTCGAATGTTCGGCAATTTGACTCTCCTTTCTCAGCACGGCCCTTTTATGAGCCGCAAACTTCCTCTCTCTGTCTCTCTCATACCTGCTTCTGTAAAGGGATTTAGACCTATTCAACGAAGAAGAAGGAAAAGAAGAAGATGGAGGATCGCGGTGGTCCGACGGGAAATCGAAGAAGAGTAAGCGGGACCAGAGCCAGTCTTCGTCGGAGATTCTGCGGAGACGTCGACACGAGATGGAGATACAGCAGAGGTCCTTGTACGTAAAGCATCTGCTTGTGATTCCGAGTTCTAGTATTCGCCTCCACAGCTCATCTGGTAAGATAGACATTTGCTGGAACACCTGAACGCGAACGAGAGAGTGAGAGAGAGAGAGAGAGGCACAGCTGTGGAGGGGTGATATAAGATTATTGTGCAGAAGAACTCCCTTTTTTAAGCCCACGTCATATATTATTTTAAAAAATGGTCGACGGGGATAGGGTGCTACCCGCCCCCCCCCCCGCGTGGGGCGGGGCCAACCCCCACCCGCCCCCCGCCCCTCTCATGGACGGGGCGGGGTACCCCGTCCGGTGCCGGGGGGGCGGGGCGAACACCTCATCCGCCCCACCTCGCCCACTTCAAGAACATTATGTTCTATTGGGCTTAAAAAAAATTTTTGGGTCTAAAAATATTTTTTTAGACCCAAATTATTATATAATTAAATCGTAAATTAAAATTTATATATATAATAATAATTTAAAAACTAATAACATAAAAATTATGTTATTAATTTTACAATTTGTTAGACTTGTTTACAAGAGTCACAAGAACAGTAAGTCCCACATTGCTCAAGTAAGACTCTTGTATGACCTTGGAGCCCTATTTAAAGGTGGCCTAGGGTGCTCAAGCCATATGCAATCTTGTTCACAAGTCTCACTCTCTTGTAAATAAGTCTAACAAATTGTAATATATTTTTATATATATACAATTTGAAAGATATAAATATATATTTATTAGTATAAATATAATGTGCGGGGCGGGGGAAAAGCGAGGCGGGGTTGAGCCTTGCCCGCCCCCCGCCCCCGCTTAGTGTTTTTCATGCGAGGCGGGGTCCCCCGCCCCAGCATGTGCGGTGCGGGGTACCCCGTCTGCCCATGCGGAGGCGGGGCAGACGGGGGCGGGGTAGCGGGGGGCGGGCCCCCGCTGCCCACCCCTAGACGGGGATGTAAAATTGGATGATACGTGTAATAAAAATTTATTTTATAAAAAGGTTGTATTTATACGTTTTTCGATAGTATATATAGCAGGAAGTCTTAACAAGAAGTTTCGCACGTTGGTCATCGAGCTCGAAACTCCTATGACACAAGAAATGTGAGGGCCCGGGAGTAGTGAAACACTTATAATATCTAAGTCATTTATCAAAACTACTCTCTCTGCTCTTAGAAACAAAACAGGTGAGAGTTTCCCTTTGGAGATCGCGTGTCCATCTTCCAATTTCAAGCTTAGAAACAGTTTACTAAATCTCTTGCTTTTTGGTGATCGATTGTCAATCCTCCATCCAACGTCTAAAATGGATATGGATTCTCTCATACAACAAACTGAATCTCTTTCTTGGGGGATCTAAACCTTACTCCAGATGGAAATACTGCAAAAGAAACATCAGAGCTGGTTTTAGTAGGAAGAATTGTAGCAACAAGACCACTAAACAAAACTTCACTTCATGCAACTTTCAAAGCCGCATGGAGCTTTATCAAGAAATTCCACATTGAAGATTTCGAGGTCAACAAATTTCTCTTCACATTTCAAACAGCAAGAGACAAGCAAAGAATATTGAACCAAGCTCCTTGGAACTTTAAGGGCCATCTACTGATTCTCAAAGATTGGCCAGTGGGCTCAACCTGGCAGGAGATAAGTCTAAACTCAACAGCTTTTCACATTCAAATTCATGGACTTACTCTTGACTACACAACTATCACGAATGCACAAAAAATTGGTGAAGCACTGGGAACCCTATTGGATATTGATGTTGATCCAACTTCTGGTATTAAATGCAAAAAATTTGTTAGAATTAAGGTTGAAATCGACATCAATAAACCTTTCAAACAAGGTTTCTGGTTCCAAAGGGAGTATAATATTGATACTTGGGTGTCATTCAAATATGAGAGACTCAACGATTTTTGCTATGCATGTGGTAGATTGGGCCATTCTCAGGTTTTTTGTCAATACTTAAAAGTTTTACTAGATCCACTCCACTATGGTCCTTGGCTCAGAGCCGAATATCTAAATCAAGGAATTGTTATTCCACCCAATCAAGGACTAGGAAATTCCTCATCATCCATTCAATCTGAAACAATGCCGGAAGATAGAATCTTCCTTGAAAGCTCAAGATCAAATGCCATTGTAGAGATAAAAAGCTTTAAAGATTTCCCTTCCTCAGTTATCTTTAAAGGGCCGATGGATTTTTTCAACTCAGAAAAAGCTACCCTAACAGATGGAATGAAACCAAATACAACACCAGTTATAAATGTGATGCCAGGTCAAATCGATAAAGGAAAAGGGATTATGATCAATGATCCGAATCAGCCCCAGATGACATCAGAAAGTTTATTACAGACGGAACAGTACTCAAAAGCCTTTCGGATCCCTACTAGGGTTTCATCCCCACAAGACCTTTTAACAAGCAAAGATCCAATCGGAATTCATTCTACAAAAATTGAAGAATTTGTACCCAAGCCGAACAAAGAAAAGCATGAAAAATTTCTGATCCAAGAGGAAAGTTTTACCTGGGAAAGCAATTTGAGGAAAAAGGACCATTACGATGGCCTTGAAAGCTTCGGTGGCACTCACGGAGGCATTCAACATCAGAAGGGTATGAAAATTGCAAGCGGCCCTACTCACAGTGGCTTCGACAGCTTCGGTGGCACTCCTAGCTCGCAGATCTCTGTTCCAACTCAGTACACTGTAGATCATAAAACCCCTCCACCAACCAACTGATTCATCTTTAATCATGGAGTTACTTCTTCCACATCAAACAGCCGCTCATCTGTCAACCCATCGAATCAAGCTCAATCACTGACAGAACAGCAACTCCTCTACAACAATTTGATGGAATCAGCGATGCAAAGTTTCACCTATCTCACTGCTTTGAATCCAGAAGAATGGGCAGAAACGTGGAAGAAGCTATACGCTTCTTGTAACAGCCCGCTAGAAATTCAATGGTGGAATTTTTATAGACATTAGAAATCTCATGAAAACCCCATAAGTTTTTACGAATCGGCTAATCGCATAAGTTCTAGTCTGTCAACATAGTTAGTATTATCACTCATTATGGTGCCAGAAATGCGATTTTATTTGTTTGAGGTAGTTAGAAGTGTCAGATTACGTTATAGTTTACGCCACTAGACTCAGTTGAATATTTAGGATTTTTCAGTACTAAGTTTATTATGCACTTTTTCGGAGTGAATAGTAACCTCGATAAGCGTACTAAGTGCAGTGGTTTCAAAATCACAGTGTGAAATGTCCAAATTAGGTTAGAGAAGTTTTATTTGGACACTTGGCAAGATCTTAACCACACATAATGAATAGTATTAGATACTTGGCACAAAGAGAAACCATTAGATGGATTTGTGAAGGAAATCAATGTGTGAGATCATGCCACCTAAGCAAAACAGTTTTTTTTCATCTGATCAACCAAATTGAGTTAGATGAAGAGGGTTTCAACCCTAGTAAAACCCTAAATGGTTGGAATCCTTTTGAAACCCCAAAAACTTGGTTGAAACCGAAACCCTAAACGGTTTCCCCAAACCCTAAAGTTGGCATTCAAACCCTTTTTGATCCAATTTCTAGTATTGTGTTTAATCACTTGATTAAATCACTTTCACATGCTATTAATTTCTCAAATTCCTATTATGACATCTTTATCCAACATTTTAAACCTTAGAAATTTGATTGGGCCAAGAAAAATTGGATTTGGGCTTGATAGCATCTCAAACCCTAACCAAACCCCCTTTAAACCCCAAATTGAAGCCCACTTGGTTGAGGCCCACTAAGGCCCACTAAAGCCCACGAATTTTGGCCACCTTGGCATAGCTTCTTGGAGAAATTTCCTCCCCCACTTGGCAGACCATTCATTGCATCAAGTTGCACTCATTAATATGGAGGAACCCACCCCATCAAGTCCCATGTCTCATAGCCTTTGTAAGTTGTCTTTTGCCCCCCACTATCCTCTACATTATGTCACATGTCTACACCTCCACTCAATGATCATTAAGGTCCAAATATTCTCCCTACAGAAGTCTTGAGTCGTGCAAGACACACTTGTTTCACTTTAATCATTTCTTCACCCCGTTCTTAGAGAGAAACCCAAAAGAGCTCTCTCGGGCAGATTTCTGGGTCTTTTTGCGTGGAGTTTTTCGACCCTTTGTAAGTATTTTCACACGATGACTCCTTCATAAAAGTTGTTCCTCTTTGAGTCTAGTTTCCGTAGATGTATTTTTCGTATCATTCCATGGTCATTTGGTCAGTCAAAAGTATTTTTAACCATGGAAAGGTCATTCTGGGCGTGAATCTGGAGAGTGTGTTATGTTTTGGAGTTTTTGACCAAGCTAATGGACATATCTTGGTCCGAAAATTTTATGGAGTGTTCTTAGAATGTGTTTAAGAGTTTTCATTGAGGTTTTGTTGCATGAATAAAGATTTTGATGATAGATTTTATTAGATCTAGAAACATGAAAACTGGAAGTGGCAAAACAGTTTTTATTTGGATAAAGTTTGAATATTCGAGGTTTGATCTTACTCTAAAGGCTTTGATATTTTTATATGATGATCCTAAGTCTCTTATTTTCATGTTAGGATGATTATTTTGGAGATATTTAGTATTAGTTTCAAAGATATGATTTTTCTATGCAAGAGAATTTCGGTTAGGCCTAGAGATTTGATGTTTTTAGGTTAGATCCATGTTTTATTGGGTTTTAGCCATGTGATTTTAATTTTGATGGTTGGATATTCTTTAGGACACGTTTTTAAACCATGTGATACTTTATTTCAAAGATCTCACCTTCTTAAGCCATTGATCAAGAGATTTATCAAAGCTAGTTAAGAAAAAGTTTCTGTTTTTGGACTAAGTGTAAAATCAAAAACTCCAAGTGTTATTTTTGTGATTTTGGTGACTTTAGTTTGATGATTTAAAGCATGGTTTATCTGAGGATGATGTTATGAATATGTTAGAAGTAAGATTTGATTTTTTGGAATTCTTGGAGATGTTTTGATTTAAGGACAAAGCTTGTGATTCAAGTGTTTTGATCTTTTTACAAAAAAAGTTTGGTGTTGATTATTAGCTTTTTCTAAATGGATGTTTTAAGTATGGTTTTAAACTTAGGATTGGAAGATGTTTGTTGTAAAATTTTGGTTTAAGCATGAGTTTTGAAGTTGGAAGGAATTGTAACAAAAATCAAGAGAAATGGCCTATGGATGTTTCGGCCATAGTGTGTTTTCCATAGTGATGTTTTGTTTTAAATTTTTCTGAGTTGATATTTGAGTTTAGAACAAAATTTACATGAGGAATGTAAATTTTGGAAATTTTTGGAGTTAGGATATGAAATCCTTAAGTTATGGGTAAAATGGTCGTTTTCCCACATGTAGAGGGTAAAATGATAATTTTACTCTAAGATAACTTGTTTCCATGTTTCTAATTGTTAGTAATTAAATTTCTAACTTTTAGAATGACCTTTTACAGTTTCTCGTATATTGCACTTTATTCTCGTAGAACGTGACAATCGAGGTAAGTTAGCCTCTAACTTACTATCAGTTTATTGTGTATGTGTGATGGGTAAGGGAACTACAATTTATGTATGTATGTTATCGTATATGCCATGTCATGCTATGTCATTACATGTTTATTGTTACGTATGATTTAATCTCTCATGAATATTTATCTGTTACACAATCTTTTCTGTCATACAATGTTGTATGTTATAAGTATGCCATGTTAAGTATGCCATATGATACATGTATGCCATGAAATGTTTATGATTAAATCATATTGTGCCATTTACAAGTATACGCCATGTTAGAAAAGTATATGATATTAAATAATATCTCATGCATTAAGAAAGATAAGACATGTTATGTTATGATAATACGTGGGGCCACAACAACTGTGGAGTACGTATTATATTTTATGTTACTTATAATGCGTGGGGCCACAACAACTGTGGAGTACGTATTATATTTTATGTTACTTATAATGCGTGGGGCCACAACAACTGTGGAGTACGTATTATATTTTATGTTACTTATAATGCGTGGGGCCACAACAACTGTGGAGTACGTATTATATTTTATGTTACTTATAATGCGTGGGGCCACAACAACTGTGGAGTACGTATTATATTTTATGTTACTTATAATGCGTGGGGCCACAACAACTGTGGAGTACGTATTATATTTTATGTTACTTATAATGCGTGGGGCCACAACAACTGTGGAGTACGTATTATATTTTATGTTACTTATAATGCGTGGGGCCACAACAACTGTGGAGTACGTATTATATTTTATGTTATGTGTATTCATGGGGCCACAACAACTGTGGAGCATGAAGTATGGGGCCACAACAACTGTGGAGCATACACTACGTGAGACACAGCAATTGTGACACGTAGAATACGTGGGGCCACAACAACTGTGGAGTACGTATTATATTTTTATGTTACTTGAATACGTGGGGCCACAACAACTGTGGAGTACGTATTAACGCACGTTATTAATCAAGACAATTGAATAATATTCCAAGTTTATGTTAAGTCCAGTTTCAGATCAAATACATGATAAGTCAAGTTGCAGATCAAGTTCATGTTATGTTATGCTCACATACATGTTATGTTCATGTTCATGTTATGTTCCAAGTTCACGTTCATATTATGTTATGTTCACGTTCACATTATGTCTCAAGTTCACGTTTATGTCATGTTATGTTCAAGTTTATGTTATTTTCAAGTTCTTATTTATGTTATGCATGTTTACGTTCATGCTATATTTCAAGTCCATGTTATGTTTCACGTTCATGTTATGTTGTTTGTTCATGTTATGTTTTAAGCTTAAGTTCATGCCATGTTAAGTCAAGTTCAGTTCACGTTTAAGTTCTGGTTATGTCATGCTATATGTCAAGTTATGCTATGCTTATGTACGACTATACTTATGCATTTATGCTTTTACTGCCATGCATGCATCTTTAACCTGTGTGTGAGTTTTATGTTAACTTACTGAGATTTGTAATCAAATCTCACTGTGGTAGTCCCAACTACCATTCCCCCCGAATGGTAGATCTTGTTACAGGACCCGAAGAAGAATTGGAATCTGACCAACTGAATACGGTCGACTAGGCCACGGTGCGATGTTAATGATGACATAGTATAGGGGTGTGCAACCGGATCCGGATCCGGATATCCGGCCATAACCGGATCCGGATCCGGTTTTTAAAAACCGGGCGGTTATCCCCCCGGATCCACCCGGATTCCAATCCGGGCGGATACCGGGTTTAATCCGGATATCCTGATTATAACCGGATATCCCCTTTTTTTGCAAATTTTACCTTATAACCAGGTTTAATCCGGTTTTTTTTTTTTTTCAGACTTTAAAACTCCAATTTGTTTTAAAAAATAATATCTTGTTTCAATTGCCCAATTTGTTTTAAAAAATAATTTAAACACATTTTATAAGTTTTTTTTTTTAAAAAAAGTAAAGTAAAGAACAAAATAAATAAAAATGTAAAATAAATAATTTTTTTTTTAACATCTTAATGCAAAACATAAATTTACAAAGAACAAAATAAATAATAATACATTACAACTAATTAAACTAATATAATGCTGCTACTAATTAAAAAAAAAAATACAATGCTGCTACTACTCTTCACATCTTGAAAGTTGAATATGGTATTGAGGAAGCTGCACAAGGGACACTGACCAGCACAAGGGGCATACTAGCATCCTCCAACAACCTAAACAGACAAAAACAGACATTAGAAGAGTGGAACCAAGTGCACAGAAATGTTAAAGAAGCATAGAATCTTCCTTAAATTTGGAAGGTTTCCTCCACCAATAGAGAAAAAATATATACAACAATCAACCAAGAAAGCTATGGTCCCACAATGTTCAAGAAGCAGCAAAAGGGAAGCTATGCTAATCAAACTATCTCAATCAGTTGCTACAGTCATTAACTACATGAATCAAGTTTATAGCATACAACATGCTCCTTGAGTAAACACTTCAGGCATCAGCTGCCAAATTCATTTCTGTGTAAGTTAGGTCTTAATATTTTCAATTTTATTCCATAAACAGAAATAAAAAAAACTGGTGATGAATCAAAATCTAGACTAACAAACCATATTTGCAACAACCACTTCTATCATATATAGCTCATTTGATATACATACATTCTATATTATGAAACATTAATCAAAGCAAGAAAGAAAATAAACAACCAAACATTCCTCAAAGTAGTAAGAACAACTACAAGACAATCATGGATATCATATTCACTCGATTTTATGCATATTTAATGTATAAACAGAATATTTAGAACCATAGAGATGTTAAGTTGAATCCATCGAAGAGATTTTAGAGTAAAAGAACAATAGATCATCTGGTTTTATCTGAATGGTGTAACTAAGTAGTGAATGCTCAAGAAGAGTAATACCCAGGATGAGATGGAAAATAAAGACTCAACAACAATAATGTACTCAATAATAATCACAACAATAATGTACTCAATAGATACTTTTTCTAGTAGCACATAAAAACTCAACAATAGAAAATAAAGTTAAGAAGAAACTTACAATGTCAAATTTATTTAATAGGATGACAAAAACTGCACCATGAGAAGTTTCAGGGTTCAATATCTGACTCACATGCTCCCAGAAACGTGAATCAAGGAAAGGGAGTGATACCATGCCACCACACTCGAACTGAAATGTTAGGCCACACTAGAGTATAGCCAAAGGTCTAAACAAAGTCAGCATAAAGACTTTTAAATAATCAATAAATCCAAACGAGCAAATCATACAGAGTCGTACCTTCACCAACTTGCTTAGTGCATCTAATTAGATGGAGTTACCATTGATCAAGTAGGACATCACAGCTGCAAATAAAATACCGACATTAGTCTTTAAAAAGTACCATTGGCCAGTAATTATCTTTTGGATTGAATAGAGTCATTAAAAAGTACATAACAGACTCAAACTTTTTTTTGAAAACATAAATCTTAAAATTTGCCAAATACATAGGAATGTGGAATTTCAAGATGGAACCTCATAGTTCATGCATAGACCACTGGCTTAAGGAGAAAAAAAGACCACTGAAAGTAGTACTTAAGCATATGCTGCATTAATCAAACCTCTCAATTAATTCATTATTAATGGGCCCCTAATATGGTAGATGATCTAAACCCAAACGGACACAAAATACCAGATCTTGTTAAGTTAAGTTATATCTCATAGAAACAATTTTCAAACAATTACACTTGATGCACAACTGACTTGAAGGAAACCATCTTACACCATAGTTAGAAAACTTGCCTCCTAATGCTTTAGCATATATTATTTATCAAAAAAAAAAAAATGCTTTAGCATATTCAAAACCTCAACCGATAATTTAAAAAAAAAAAAAAAAACAACCTCAAGGAAACTCTGGTACAAGGGTACCCCCATAATCCAACTGATATGCATAGTTTGTTGAGATCTTTGTCAAAACATTAAAACACATTGAGATGAGACATCAAGGTATTTTGTTTTTGCCAAACGGGACGTGGTTTGGCATAAAAAGGAAAATAATAGGCTAGATCTTTTGACTCTTCTCAGGAAAATATTTGGGAATTTGTTCTATACCAGAGACCATCAAAGCATGTTGTTCCAAATGAGATAAGATCTAAAATTACCATCTTAAAATATGATGCAAAATTCTTCATCAACATATTCAAATCCAAATTGTTTTATCTTCATCCTCTTGTCACCCTAACATAATGATAAAACAGAGACTAACTCGAAAACAAATAATGAAGCTAGAAAATGATGACTACCTTTCCAAACCCAGAAAATCAAACACAGACCCAAACAGACCAAGCGATGAAGCCAGAAAATGATGACTACCTTTCCAAACCCAGAAAATAAAACACAAACCAAAACAGACCAAGCGAAAATCACACACAAACCCATAAAAATCCAACCAAACCGAGAGAAAGACAGACAAAGAGACCAAAAGCATGAAAAAGGGAAATAGATATAAACATCAGCTTCACAAAATAATAAACCTAGAAAATCAAACACAAACCCAAACAGACCAAGCGAAAATCAAACACAAACCCAGAAAAATCCAACCAAACCGAGAGAAAGACAGAGATAGAGAGAGAGAAACTAGCATACCGTCGGTTTCGAGAAAGAGGCAGATTCACAATCGGCGCGCCTAGGGTTTTGGATGAGAACTTGAGAGACAAGAGACTGAGACCGAGAGTTGAAGAGAGGATTCGTTCGGTTTGAGACTTGAGTGGTGTGACGGTGTCGTTTCGGCAAGGGAATAAAAAAGTATCCGGATGTAATATCCGGTTACGGATTACCGGATTGTAAAACCGGATCCGGGTTTTTTCCAACCGCCCGGTTGGAATCCGGGTGGATAACCGCCCGGATTCATATGGATTCCGGGTTTCGGATCCGGACCGGGAAAAAATCCGGTCCGGATGCACACCCCTAGCATAGTATTTAACTTAGGTTACTACTTGTACTTTTGGAGTTGTATCTCAAGTATTCTTTTGATCACAACCATTTTGGACTAGTGTGGTGATCATGGCTATTTAGTATGCCTTTATGTATGAAATATGTTTTAAGTATTTGGGATATTTTAGTTTGGTGCATAGTATTGCTAAAGAAAAAAAAAATTATCCGCTGCGAATATTGCATAATGCTAGATGCATGTTAGGAACATTGCATCTTATATGTCATGAACGGGGGCAGGTAACCTTGTTTGCATGTCCCGACGCTTCAAATATCCGTTCAATCCCAAGCAGAATTTGGGGGCGTCACACTTCTGTCATGACCTTAAATGCCCAAAATTCACAACGGGCCTGGCCCTTCATCACACAAACATCAACCCATGCAAAAAGTCCAACTTCAGCCCATGCAAAAGGTCCAAATATCTCTCAGTCTGAAATGAAGTCAAAGATGGACCGAACCATCCAAGTGCCAAACGTCCGTGAAGATAATAAACTGGATCCAATATTAAAGGTGTTCAACTTTACCCAAGTAAACGCCTTTAATTTTCTAAGTTCTACTAAATGGCCCACGACCATAACCCAGAATGAAGAACCTACGGATACTTATGTGGGAAAACAAGCTCTCAACTCTAGCACTCTGAAAAGAACCAAGTCGTCAACTAGTGAAGAAGAACAGCTTATTCAAGGCAAAGCCCAGAAAATTCTCAAAGCTCAAAAATTGGAACAGATTAAGGAAACAAATATCAGTAAGGAGGAAAGTGAAATAGCCCAAATGCTACTATCAATGCAAAAGAAAACTGGTGGGAAAATCAGAAAGAAAAAAGACTGCATCAAGAACAAGTCGTATACTAAAGCTTCATCAAAGTTGGCTCTGGCTGTGAAAAATATATCTGGAGAAAAGGCGGGGGCTTCTGAGCCCTCTCTAGACTCATGAAGACTTTGATCTGGAATTGCCGGGGATTGGCTCGTCCCAAGGCAATCAGAAGTATTAGAGCCAATATTAAGAAATATAACCCGGATATTATTTTTTTGTCGGAAACCATGTGCCTGATATACGCACCCATAATACAGTATCTACTTTAGGTTTCCAAAATTTTGTGAACTACCCCGCCTTGGGTAAGAAGGGCGGTCTTTTTGTTGATGTGGAGAACAGGTTTAGATGTTGAATAGGTGCATGTTAATTCTAATGCAATCTCTATTTTGGCTTATTCTGAGCCTCTTCACTATCCTTGGTTAGCTACCTTTGTTTATGCTCCGGCTCAATGGCAACAAAAAGCAAATTTCTGGAACTCTTTGGACATAATTCATAATTCCCATTCAGGTGCTTAGATATGCATAGGGGATTTTAATGATTTAATTAATCAATCAGAAAAATTTGGGGGCCGTCCTGTTACATCTAGCTCAATAGGTGGATTGAAAAATTTGATGAATAAACATGGTCTTATAGATATGGGGTTCTCGGGATCAAATTTCACCTAGACGAATAATCGACAAGGCAAAGCTCTCATTAGAGAAAGAATTGATAGAGGAATAGCAAATGCTAAATGGAGAATGCTATTTCCTAACGCTACCATCCAACATCTTGTCTTAGGGGCTTCAGATCATCATCCCCTATTATTGAATACAGTAAGGGCACAAAAAAGAGCATCTTCCTTCAAATTTGAAGAATTCTAGACCAAAGAACCAATCAGTGATGCAATTATCCAAGAAGCATGGGATAAGGAGATTCGAGGAAATCCATACTTCATTCTGTGTAGCAAAATCAAAAACACCAAAGAAGCGCTCAAGTTATGGAACAAGGTACATTTTGGAAGAATTCAAGAAAATATCAAGCAAATAGAAGCAGAAATCACTCATCTCCAAAGTGTTCAACCGAATCCAAAAAGCCTTCAGAAAGAAAATCAATTGAATACCCAACTGCAGGATCAATTGCGATATGAAGAATCCTTATGGCGCCAAAAATCACGTATCAACTGGTTGACTACATTGGACCTTAACACAAAGTTCTATCATCTTTCAACAACAATCCGAAAAAGAAGCAATGAAATTGAATCAATCAAGATTGGACAGGTAACTGGACTATGGATCAAGATGTAATTGAATTAACCTTTATAGATCATTTCAAGTCCATCTATACCTCAACGAAGCCTACTAATGCAAATGAGCTAGAAAATTTATTTCAACGACAAATATCAGATCAAGAAAATGCTTGTTTAACCAAAGTGCCAGAGGAAGCGGAAATTTATGAGGCGCTCAAATAAATCCCAAACTATAAAGCCCCAGGTTCAGATGGGATGACAGCTCTCTTTTACAAGCATTACTGGTATATTGTCAAAAATGAAGTCATTGCAGCAGTACAAAATTTCTTTACAAGTGAAAAGCTATTGAGACAAATAAACCATACAAATATTGCCTTGATCCCAAAAGGGCCAAATCCGAGCTCACCAAAAAACTACCGCCCGATCAGTTTGACCAATGTAATCTACAAAATCATCACTAAGATTCTGGCCAATCGATTGAAAAATACTCTCCCCAGTATCATTTCCCCCCTTCAAACGGCTTTCGTTCCAAGTCGAAATATAAAGGAGAACTCAATTATAGCTCACGAGCTGTTCCATCATCTCAAAAAACTAAAAGGGAAAAAGGGTCAAATGGTAATCAAACTAGACATGGAGAAAGCTTTCGACTTCATCGAATGGGATTTCTTGTTTGCAGTTATGAAAGAGCTAGGCTATAGTAATCAGTGGATCAATCTCATCAGAGAATGCATAACAACGGCAACCTTTTCAGTTCTCATAAATGGATCACCTCAGGGGTTTTTTAAAGCAGAAAGAGGACTCAGATAAGGTGATCCAATATCACCTTTCCTTTTCACTCTATGCACAGAGGTATTATCAAGACTGATAGCCAAATCAGAGACAATAGGAAGCATGAAAGGCGTAAAACTGAGTAAGAATTGTCCACCGATCTCACATCTTCTCTTTGCCGATGATCTTATTATTTTTGGTATAGCTGAAGAAAATGTTGCAAATATCATTGAAAATCTAGACAAGTATCAAGAATGGTCAGGCCAAAGAATCAACAAAGAAAAGTCCTTCATCTACATCTCAAGCAATACGAATCAACAAGTAAGAAGGGCTATCATTCAAAAATTGGAATACAAAGAAACAAATTCCAAAATGAAATATCTGGGCATTCAAACCTTCTACGGAAGATCCAAGAAAGAGAGCTACAAGGAAATGTTGGAAAAAAATAAATTCAAAGTTAGAGGGCTGGAGATCAAAATTACTTTGGCAAGTAGGAAGAACGATGCTTATTCGAACAGTGGCTAGTACCATCCCCACGTATCAAATGTCGACTCATCTTCTACCAAAATCTGTGTGTAAGTCACTGAACACTAGTTTCAAAATTTTCTGGTGGGGCACAAAGAAGGACCAGAAGCACAAACTCTATCTAAAATTGTGGAAGTCAATCTGTCAACCAAAAAATGAAGGCGGTTTGAGATTGAGACTGATGGAAAATATGAATATGGCTCTACTAGCCAAGACGGGTTGGGAAATAAGCCAAGCAAATGCTAGTATATGGCACTCGCTCATTTTAAAAAAATATCTGAAGGCAACCACTTTCTGGCAGGTAACTCCAAAGGCAATGGACTTCGTTTTCTGGAAGAATTTGCTACAAACTCGCAACTTGCTTGAACAAGGTATGTGCTACCAAATTTCTAATGGAACATCAGTAAAAGTTTGGTTAGATCCATGGATACCTTCTATTGAAAAATTTAGACCACATCCAAAAAGCCCTATTATGGAGTTATCATCATCTCTAAAAGTATCAGATTTCATCATCCAAGCTTCTCGATCCTGGAACTTGCAAAAAATGAATCTTTTCTTCAATCATGAAAGCATTAAAGAAATCCTGAAGATACCAATTCCCAACGCAAGATTGAGAGAAGATTGCCGAATATGGGTCAAAAACCACAATGGGAAATTTACAGTCAAAACAGCTTATCATCTAGCAACAAAAAGCAGCATCGACAACCAAGTAAGCATCTCAAGCTCTGATTCTACTGCTTTAGAGAAGATTTGGAAATTGAAAATTCATGATCATCACAAGCTCCTTATGTGGAAAATCTTCTGGAACATTCTACCCACAAAAGGAATTTTGAAGAGATTTTTATCTTCCATGCCAAACACCACCTGCCCTTTATGCAACGAGCAAGAGGAAACTTTGCTCCACCTCTATATTGAATGCCCCATTTCAAGAATATTGTGGAGACAAAGTAGATGGCCCTTAAATCTTTCCTCTCTGGCAATTACTTCAATTCAGGAATGGATTACTATCATACTCAATCCAACTCAGAAGTTGGGTTTATCTCGCCAAGATGTTCACCCATTTCAAATCTTCGCTACTCTGATCATGGATTTTACTTGGCGGATGAGAAATGGTATAATTCATAATCAAACAGTTCTACAGATGCAAAAAGTGAAAGAACAAATGAATTTCTCCTATCAAGAGAGCTTAAACTAGGAAATGAAAAGTTTCCATCAAGATATCCAACTCTGGGAACTCCCTAAACCCAACAGCATAAGTATCTCCTTTGATGCTACAGTAAGAACTTCTTCCTCATGGGCCTCAATGATAACTCGCAACTCACAAGGAAATGTTTTAGATATATGGGCAGAAGAAATTGGCACGACAATCCCAGTGGTAGCTAAAGCATATGCAGTAAAACTTGCACTTAATAGAGCAAAAAATCTTCAATATTCAAATGTATCCTTCGAAGGAGATTCTAGTAATGTGATATCATCCATTCAAGGCGTCTCTACTCACTGGCAAATATCTCCCATTCTGGATGACATCACTCCTTCTCTGCATCGGCATCAAGGATGGTTTTTTAAGAAAATTAATCGATCTCAAAATCGATTTGTGCATTTTGTGGCGCAATGGGCAGCAACCAATGGTGTTATTGGTCGCATTCCAGTAGCTATTTTACCTTCTAATATTGTACTTATTGATAGTGGCAAAGACCCTTCTGTTGTTTAAGTTTTTATATATGAAAGCTTGATTAGAAAAAAAATATATCTAAGTCATTTTGCTGAACTTTATAGAGAATTTTTGTATGTAAGAGTACGTCAGTCAGTTTCTGATCTGGTGTTGAGCTTTTATACTTCTTACTGAGGTGGGGCCAACTTCTTATGTTGAGGGCATCTGTAACGCCCCTATCCCACAGAGATCGAAGAGTTACTTCCCATCAATTAAACTCAATTTTCAACAATATAATTATCAATATCATATAAAAATTGTAATTCAAACTAATTTTCTCGATATAATTAATTTCTCAAAATGCCAAGTCATCATAACACAATAAAATTTCTTAATAAACTTTGTCAATACACATATAAATTCTCTAAGTTTAAACCACCATTCTTAAATTATCTTACCCAATGCTTTATAGTCTGATCATCAACCAAAATATCTAAAATCATCTGAAAAATATTGTGGAGATAAGAGTGTGTTATCAACAACTCAGTAAGTAAAGCACATATACAAGTGTGTATAACATGAGACTTTTCATAAAGTTTCATATGCAACAAAATCGAAACATTTCATTTTCATATGCAAATTTCAAAACATATTATCAGGAAAAAACAGAGTGACATTTCAATATTTTCATACTTAGAAAAACCAACTATTCATATTAAAAGAACAAAAAAACACTTTGGCATAACAAAACTGAACATTATCATCTTATCATATTGTGAAGAAGATGGGTAAGTGTGGCCACTACCTGGGCTTTCTGCTAAGAATAGTGACTCTCGCCAGGTTCTCCTTGCTGCGCCCTGTATTTGTCCATCCGTACAAGGTTGTGTCAAAGCAAGTTTTGTCCTATCTTTCATGCCAATCATTTTCCATCAAGGGCTCTGGGCCCTCTTCCTCTTTATTGCTTGGTGGGCGGGTCACACCATGGCCATTGGGCTTCCCATACTTGGTCCAAGCCCGATCTAGTGGGAACTAAAAAAATCACTTTTAGTTATTCCACAAATTTCTACCAAATGTGTGCAGTGAAAATTTCTCCATTTTCTTCTTTCTTTTCTTTCTTTGTCTCTCCTTCTCTTCTTTATTTTTTTTACCTCGTAATACTTTATTAGTTTGTAACGCTTAACAGATCAGTTGCCCGTTGTGCATACTAGTTCACTTCCCCACGTCTGGGGTTGTGTGTGGCAACCCAATCGGCACAGCCTTCTATTTAAACACACGTCTCATCCTCCTTCTCTCATCCTTCGCACTCTTCTCATCCCTCTTATTGTCTTTAAGAGTTCCTAGCTCTTCATTTCTCCAACTTCCTCTATCCTTCGGTAATCCCTAACCTTTCCTCTTCCTATCTTCAATGGTGCCTAAGAACACCTTCCCTTTCTCATCTTGGAGTTTGTGTTTGTCCTGTTCTAAGGGGTCTTCCAAGGTCCCAGGGGGTCTAGATCCTCCTGAAGTCCGAGATAGTTTCCCAGTTGTCTTTTCTACAGAATTGAGGTTGGTAAGGACCTCTTTTCGAGTGCTCGACTCCATCAATTAAGGAGATCTCAAGGGCTCACCAAGGAGCCGTTGACTTAGAGGGTTTGCCACGAAGGTGGCATTGTACCCCTCCATGTTTTCTAATGGACTACAGCTTCCTTTCTACCTCCCTATCCAAGACATCTTAGACTACCCCATGTTAGCTCCATCGAAGCTTCATCCCAAAGCATGAAGGATTCTGATGTCGTGTTGTGTTTTTTGGCGCATTGTCTGGGAGACTGTGGGTGAATATTACCCTGACTTGACCGCTACGGAGTTTTTTTTTCATGCATGGAGTACGGTGGCACAATGGCAACCTGTGCAGTTTCCGTTCTCTAGGGAGATGTAGGGTTGCCCACCTGGAACCTCGTTTTTCCCATGTCAAGGACTGGTTTAAACAGTTCTTCTTTGTGTCGAGTCAAGGTTGAAAATTTTCCACTAAGGAGGGGGAGGCAGTCCCCTTGAGTTATCCATCACTGTCGTTTAGGGGCTTGTCCTGAAGGACAAGGAAAGTTTCCTGGTTTTGACGAATCGAGAGTAAGCTCGCTTAAATGCTATATACACCTGGGTTGAGAAACAATAGGAAAAATTTTGGACTGGGAACTGTCTTCTGGTGTCTCTGAATCAATCTCATTTCAAGGGTCATTGCATCTTGAAGGAGTCATCTGCTCCTCGACGGTGCTCGAATAGGAGCTGGCAGCTGATAACAGTGCCTTAGAGACACCTGGGTAGGAGATAGCAGCTAGCGGGGGTGCTGAAGGGACGTCTAAAATTGAGCTAGTGGTTAACGTGAACGCCCCGGGAACATCTAGGCAAGTGTCGGTTGTTGGGGGCCGTTGGCGGCACCGAGACCCAGTCCAAGTTGGAACCTGACGAGGGTGCATGCACTTCATCTTGGGCTCCCCCCCCACCCCCCTCTCCCCACCTATCTGGAAAAGTGAGACTTAGGGCATATCTCCTAAGCTAGAGGGGGTTGTGCTTCGACAACCGAGCCAAGTTTTAACAAAGTTCAGGCTGAGGTCATTAGTTGGGAAGTCAACAAACTCAAGGATTTCTTCTCTTCAATAGGATTGTTTCTTTTGCCCTACTTTTTTCTTTGTTCTTTTGCTTTATTTCATCCAAATCTGTTCGGACTGCCAAGGATCAACCAGCTAGCCACCTTGATTGTGGACGAAAGGGGTGAGATAGAAGATGAGGTCTGAACATTGTAGTCCCTTGCCATTCTAGTCCGTATGGAGATCTGCAAGGTGCACAAAGAGAGGGATGACGTCGTGGAGGCCTTCATCCATGTGCGCTCTAGCCATCAGCGCAAGAAGAAGGAAATTGCAAAGCTTCGCTAGGAGAAGACCTTTCTCCAAGAAGACTTGGTTAAATATCAAAAAAAGGTCATTTGTTGCCACTTCGAGGCCAAGCTTCTGGAGGAGGAATGGGACACTTTGTGAGACCGATTGGCTCGTCAAGAGGTGGAGTTGGAGGAGCTCAGGAAATCCTATGCCTCTTATATACATGTTAGAATGTTATTTTAAAAATATTTAATGTTAGTTTAAAAAATATGAAATTTTATGCAAAGAGATCTTCTGATAAGCCAAAGTGTTGATGTTCTTGGCTAAATTTATGTTTTGGTTGATTTTTAACCATGTGATCTTGAGTTTGAAGCTTAGATCTAGTTTAGGACACATTTTTAAACCATTTAATGTTTTAGTTTGAAGATCACATCTTTCTAAGTCATGGATCAAAAGGTTGATTAAAACAAGTTAGAAACAAAATTTTGTTTTTGAACTTAGAGAGAAACCAAAAAGTTCAAGTATGGTTTTAGTAATTTTGATGAATTTTGTTAATGATTCAAAACATGTTGTTCTTAAGAATATGTTAGAAGTAAGATTTGTATTTTTTTTAAGTTCTTGGAGATATTTTGAAATAGATCAAACCATATGATTCACGGATTTGCCTTTGTAGTTAAAAAGTTTGGATCTTTTTTCTTAAAAGTTTGGTGTTGATGACTAGCATATTTTTAGTGGATTTTTTAAATATGTTTTTAAACTTAGGATAGGAAGATATTTGATGCAAAAAAATTTGGTTAGATCATGAGTTTTGAAATTGGAAGAATTGCAACAAAAATCAAGAGAAAAAGCCTATGCATGTTTCAACCCTTATAGAGTTTTCATAGTTGTATTTAGTTTTAAGTTTTTTTTTTATTTGATATTTGAGTTTATGACAAAATTTACATGAGGTATGTAAATTTTTGTGATTTTTAAAATTAGGATGTAAAATTCTTAAGTTATGGGTAAAATGGTTATTTTTTGACATGTAGAGAGTAAAATGGTAATTTTTTTCTAAGTTATTATTTTCCATGTTTCTTGTTGTTAGTGATTAAATTCTAACCTTTAGAATAACTACTTTCAGTTCCTTGTGATCACGCTTGAGTTTTGCTTAGAAACACGGAGATCGAGGTAAGTTAACTTCTAACTTACTAGCAATTTACTATGTATGAGTAATACGTAAAGGAATTACAATATATGTATGTATGTTCTCATATATTTCATGTCATATTAAGTCATCACATATTTATCTATTACATAGAATCTATTTTGTCACGAGTTATTCATCTGTTGTGCAAGATATTCTGTCATGTATTACTATATATTGCAAGTACGTTATGTAAAATATGCCATCTATTACATGTATGTCATGTCATATAATATTCTCTACTGCAAGTATGCCATGTTAAGTATGTCGTCTGATACATGTGATGCTCTATGTATGTCATGTTATATAATATTCATTGTTGCAAGTATGTCATGTTAAGTATGTTGTCTGTTACATGTGATGCTATGTTATGAAATATTGTCTATTACATGTTATGTCATATTATGAAATATTTCTGTCTGATGTACGTCCTCGTGTAGTTAAGTTATTGTTCAGTTCATTATTGTTAATACAACATCATGGTAACCCCATGATATAAGAATACACCATCATGGTAACCCCATGAGATAAGAATAAGCAATCATAGTAACCCTATGAGATAAGAATACACCATTACAGTAACCCCATAAAATAAGAATAAGTAATCATGGTGACCCCATGAGATAACAATAAGCAATCATAGTGGGCCCATGAGATACAAATACACCATCATGGTAACCTCATGAGATAAAAATAAATTTCAGATCAAATTTATGTTAAGTCAAGTTTTAGATCAAGTTCATGTTAAGTCAAGTCTCAAATCAAGTTCATGTCAAGTAAGTCAAGTTCAATTCACATTTCAATTTAAGTTATGTCAGTTATGCTATGTCATATGTGAAGTTATGCTATACTTTATATCAAGTTATGTTATGTTTTATATCAGTTATGCTATATCATATGTGAAGTTATGTTATACTTTATGTCAATTTATGTTATGTTTTATGTAAAGTTATGTTATGCTTACTTATGACTGTGATTATACATTTATACTTTTACTGCTATGCATGCATCATTAACCTGTGCAGAGGTTTTATGTTAACTTGTTAAGATTTGTAATCAAATCTCACTATAGTAGTCTCAATTACCATTCTACCCCAAATGGTAGATCTTGTTACAAGACCTGAAAGAGAACCGGTAATCAACCAACTGGACACAGTCGGTGCGACGCCGATGATTATATAGTAGTTAATTTAAATTACTACTTGTACTATGAAGTTGAATTTCTAGTACTCTTTTGATCACAGTTGTTTTGGATTAGCATTGTTATCTCAGTTGTGTAGTATGTCATTCTATATGAAGTATGTTTTATGTATTTATGATATTTTTAATTTGGTGCATAGTATTGCTAAAAGAAAAAAATTATCCACTACGGATATTTCATAATGCTAAATACATATTAGAAACATTGCATCTTATATATCATGAACGGGGGCAGGTAACTTTATTCATCCGATCCCAAGCGGAATTTAGGGTGTCACAAAACTCGCTCTACTCGATCACCCATTTCATTAAATGGACTAAGGCATATGGCCTTTGCAATACCTTTTTCAAAGGCACTTCTATCAGCACCTTGATTGGGTGGGCTTGAAAATACGAACTTAACTATCGAGCTGTCATTACTAGCACAAAAGCCAACATGTCCATCTGGGAGTATCTCACCTCTACTCCCAGGAAGGCACGACTGGTGTAATACACTAGCTTTTGGAGGCATTTCGTCTTCCTCACTAAAGTTGCTAAGACTGCATGTGGGGAAATGGACAGGTATAGATTTAGAGCTTCTCCTAGTTCTACTTGACTAAAGTAGCAGTGTGTTGGTCAAATACTCCTTGAGCTTTCCGAACGCCCAATCACTTTTGTCATTCCAAGTTTGTGCCTTCTGCCGTACTTTGAAGGATGCAAGGCATTTTTCTGTCGACTGGGAAATGAACCAATTGAGGGTGGTTATCCTTCCTGTTAGCCTTCGTACTTCATTTACATTCCGGGATGGTGACATGTCCATTATGGCTTTGACCTTTTCCAGGTTTGCTTCTATCCCTCTCTCTAAGACCATGAAACCTAGAAACTTGCCAAAGTCTACCCTGGAGGTGCACGTTACTAGATTGAGTTTCATTTTGTACAAGCGTAGGACCGCAAAGGCTTCTCGCTAGTTTGCCAGGTGGTGCTCAAGCTCCTTACTCTTTATAAGCAAATCATCTATCTAAACCTCCATATTGCACCCTTTCTGGTTTTTGAACATTCAATTGACCAACTTTTGGTAAGTGGCTCCCACATTTTTTAGTCTAAACGACATGGCTTGATAGCAATATAACCCATGGTTAGTTACAAATGACATTTTCTCCTCGTCGTCGGGCTTGATAGCAATATAACCCATGGTTAAGTTAATGTTGAGATATATGTACTATGGGAATGTGCTTCAGAAAGCAAGATTATTTAAACATCAAGTAATAATAAATATCAAGTAGTGATTATCATTGTGATAAGGCAAAAAATACAAAATTCCCAATTGACATTTCCAACTAAATTTAACTTGACTAAAGTGATGGAAAGCTAGTGTCAAAGTGTAAACTTCTTCCAAATATCCATAAACATTGGAATCTGAATAATGAGATAATCATTTAGGAATCGAGCAATATTTTTTGGAGTATTCTTGTATTGCATTATAGAGAAATACTCATAAATGGCTCCAGTACCACATTTCCCAAGTTGAAGTTGACATGCCTTGTCAATGTAATTACGACAGTCTTTTTTTAAAAATGGCAAGTTTTCAAACCCACCCACTTCTTGCACAAGAGAGGCGAAACTCTTATTCATTCAAATGCTAGCTTGATCATTTGTATCTAACACTCTTTTTACAGACTCCTTCACTTCTCTATTGTAGGGAAAGAACCTTGATTTTTGTGGACTTAGGTCGTGATTGTGGGAATGGTGAACCGTTAACACTTTCAACACCCTATCAATGAACGTAGTATTTATCCTTGCCTTATAGTCTATCTTTGATGTCGGGTGTGGCCTCATGACATTTGACGTCAGGTTCTGTGCCTTTCCACCACAAGCACATCCTAGCGCGACATATCCAAGACTCCCATCCTCATACATTTTACTCCTTTGCACCATTACTCTGAAACCGCATTGTTTTCCATATAATTTATAATAAGAGACTAACTCTTCTTTCGATTTAAACATCATTCCTAACTTCAGCTTCTCAATGCTATCAGCCCCCTCAATATGCATTGTATTTTGTGTCTTAGACTCATCGTCATCTTTGGATTCAAAGGGTGTAGACAAAGTTTCAACCTTCCTGGAGTCAGGTGTCTTGAATTTCTTCCACATGGCTTGAGCTTGCAGAGTTTAAACCAATCAGAAGGCTAACTCATGAGTGAAATCCCGATAGAAGATTTTCTTGTAGTTTACATCAATAAAAATCCATATTTAAATCAATAGAAGCATGGTAAAAAATAAGCGCACTACTTAAAGAAGGAACTCGTCACCTAACTAGTCCGTGGAGATGGTTTGGCATCAAGACAAGGAACAAAAAGTGGTTACCAAGCATGTGGCATTGGTGCATGGCTCACATACATATAGTTTGAGAAATCCAAATAAAATAATATTGGTATCATCTAATATATAAACCAATAACGATAATGAACCAAATATGTAGTAATAAATTTTATTATAGACATTAATAGAATAGTTAACTGAACTTGAATTAATATTCAAAATACCTAGGTTTCTAGATTGGTTGATGGATTTGTGATAGGAGGTGTTGAAAAATGTGAATAAAATGGTCTTGGTATCCCCTAAGATGTAAATCAGTCATGATAATGAGTAAAAACTGGATTTTAAATAATATTATGAATACATGAGTTGATAGATTTATTGATGGATTTGTGGTAGAAGGTATTATAGGAGATGCATGCTTTTTTCCTTCTCCCATCAAGAGAGTATTTATCACTATTTTAGAACAATTAAACATCCTCTTAAACCAGAATAATTCAAACAGAAAATTCAAAACAAAACCAACTTAAAATATGAGAGCTTCAGCCCAAATGAGAGCTTTCAACTTAAAACTCAAACACACATATTAGCAAGATCATTTTTTTTTTTCCAATGAGAGCTTTAGTCCACTAAATATAATAATTGAATATATTTAGCACAAGCACATGAAGAGTAACAATAAATAAATCTAAATTTGAAAGACTAAAAATATATTTTTTTAGATTGAACAGGTAAAGAAAAGGATGAAAAAAAGTGCGTGAGGAATTTTGGACTATGATTCTATTATACAACAAATAGCAGGAACAAAATGCACTAAATCCACACTAGAGATGTGAATTATACACTACTTCTAGATGCATATCATGGGCACTTGGGATTAATATGGAATCAAAAGAAATTAATAAGGAACCAAGTCTCAAAGTGTAGAAATTGCTTTTGCTTGTCTTCTTTCTTCTGCTACTCAGGAGTAGGGGTGAGATTCTGCCAGTCCAGACTAGAGAAACTGACCAAACCAGCCATTTTTAGACCCAACTGGACTAGACCCAATTTTTGTAGGACCAAATTCATTCATTCAGTCTGGTCCCGGTTCGGGGTGAAAATCTAGGGATTTTTCACCTCTGACAAAACCAAATGAAATTAAAAAATATATATTTTATTATTTATGTAAATAATTTTATATAATTAATTATTAATATATAACAATATTACATAAGTATTATATTCTTTAATGTATAATTATCATATATAGTACTAGTATATATTAATATATTAACATATTATAAGAATTATAGTATAAATTATAGTATATGTATAAATTTATAATAATATTAGTATAGTTAACTTAATATGTTAGTATTAAATCACTATAATCACATAGAGTATTATTTAATATAGTATCACCAATTTATCACTAACATATAGTATATTAGTAATTGTTGCCCAGATGACTAACACAAGAGGGGGGGTGAATTGAGTTGTATTTAAAAAAAATAACAATTATAAATCAAATATACAATATCAAATATAAACAAAATACGAAATAGCAATAAATATAAAGAGTAAGGGTAAGAGAGAATCAAACTCAGTATGTTAACGAGGTTCGGCCCCACTGCCTACGTCCTCGCCTCAAGCTACCCCTTGAGGATCCCCGAATTCACTATTCAACCTCCTTCAGGTGGAGGTAAAAACCTATTACACCTTTGAACAACACCGCTACAAAGGATCCGTGTAGAACACCCTCTACACTTGCAATCACCTTACACGTGGTGATTCAACGATTCCCTGTGTAGAACACTTTCTACACGCACAAGGGTTGTACACACCCTTTTACTGATACAAGAATTGATAGTGGGTAGAATATCAGAAAACACTCCTCAATGAGTGAAATAAGAACAATACAGCACAACCTATATCTCTCAAAATGAAAAAGGATTAAGGCTCAATGCTTAGAGAAGAGAGAATGAAAGCTTTGAATGAGAGTTGTATGCTCTTGGTGTTGTGAATGTGAAGCTCTCAAATGATCTATTTATAGGCATATGAGACTTCATATTCAAATTTAAAAAGATTCACATGTCAAAGACATCATCATTCATTTTTCAAAAATTTCAAACCTAATCTTTTTACTTTTTGCATGTGACAAAATGAGCACACTTTACTTTTCAAAAAATTCAAACCTAATCTTTTACTTTTTGCATATGACAAAAGGAGCACACTTTACTTTTCAAAATTTTCAAACAAAGGCATCTTCCTTTTGCATAAGTCAAGAAAAGCATCAATCACTTTTGAAAATATTCAAATAAAACATGCACATGTGAAAGATGACAATCAATCATCTTTAATATTTTCAAAGTTCAACCCTTTAATCATGGCATGCACATGTGAAAGATGACAATCAATTATCTTTCAAAATTTTCAAATTTAATTTTCAAAATATTCATGCACATGTGGAAAATGTATTTTAATGCTTTATGATAAAATATTAATTTTTGAGCCTTAATCCTAATTTCGAATTTTAAAGAGATTTACAACATTATTCTATGACTTTAATGTGAACTTGCTCCCTTCTTGCTCATGCTTGGTTTCTTGATGTGCTTGACTCCATTGTGTAGATAACTTGAGCTTGAGACTCCTTTATTCTATGAATTCATTTGTTATCATCAAAATCCATGTGTAAATATATAATTACACAAAACTTGAAACCTTAGGTTTAACAGTAATACTACTAGTATAGTTATTAGTTATAGTATTGGTACTAAGTCTATAACTATATATATTTAGATCAATATATTATTATATTCTTTAATATATAACTATAATATATAGTACTAGTATATATTAATAATTGTATAATTTAGTATGTAATTTGCATTTATTAAGTCACTTAACTTTAATTCAGTATTTTAAATAATTTTTTTTATTAATCAATTTTTTTTAAAACAAGGTTGGTCCGAATGGACCGTCCAGTCTCTAGGAATGTTTGGTCCAATCTGGTCCAGAAAAAAATGAATTTCGGTCCATCACCACCCCCCCCCCCCCCCCAAAAAAAAAAAAACAGCCGGAAGACTGAGTCCAGCTTGGGAAAAATGAATTTTGGTCCATCATATCCCCCAAGAGACCGGACCGTACCGTTCTCACCCTTGAGTTAGGAGTTGAGAACTTTCTTCTCTCCATTACAATGTTGTTCAAAGGACAATATAGTATGCATTGGGATTAAACCATGCATCCTCCAGGTCCGTATGGGGTGGCAGGGGTGGGTTCCTGAATGTACTGCTACATATGCATGACAAAAATAATGAAAAGGGCTTGGATGGTGGTCTATGGTTTCTTTCATCCCATCCACTCAAATAACATGCAGCTCCCAATATTTATCCCAATTAATCTAGATCATCAGGATTCACTTTGTGCTTTCTTTGACTACTTCTCTAGGTTTCTAGCAGTACATGAGTATGCTAGGCTAGCTGCGTGAATGATAGTTCCATTCTTTTAAATAAGAAATTGATGACTCCTACACTTAATTATAAATTTCATGAATTGTTGTTTATGTCCATTTCTAAATCAACCTGAGCGCCTGGGGGAAATGTAAGCACCAACTAGAGCAACATATAATTACAGAGTTCCAGCATGTTCCTAATTGACCTTGACAATTAAATGAATGAAAAATATTGTCAGCAGCCAACTACTGTTTCCTCATGACTACCCATTAGTAAGAGAATCCATACACGACAACTAATGGCACTTGAAAAATGTATGAGACGGTGAAATTTCTTTAAACTCCTTTCAAGCAAGTGATATAACTTAAGGTCTGTGGGAATATTTTACTGTTGCTATGCCAATCCTGCCTACCCCTTCACCAGCAGGGTTAACACAAAGGCCATCTTTACTATTTTCTCAATTGCGTTCTCCACTTTTTTTTTTTTTTTAAATATATTCTCAATCTAAAAATAATCGGCATATTGGAGCCTTTTTATCAATAAGAATAACGCAAAGCAGGAGCTGGTGCCACGGTGGGTGTCAAGAACAAAGTTAGTGGGGGTAATGTAAGCACCAATAACCACGACTGCAAATATCATTTCTCCGTGAAAAACAGATATGGGTCTATGCACTGAAACAGAGAAAAAAAAAACCTGTCTACTCTCTTTTTCTTCGGCTTCGTGTGCAAAAGTGTCTTACATTATAGAATTGTTTGTTGAATGCTTTAAATTAACGAAGAAACAAAAAACCATTGAACTTCGAATAGCTGGTTGTGTTCTCTCTCCCTCTTCACTGGGTCACCATTTTTTTTTTTTTTAATCTCAAGTCTACAACTTTCTCTTCACTTCTCTCCATTACGAATAAATAACGAATAATTACCGAGAGTTAAAAAAATATAAATAAATAATAAACATTAATATTTTAATAGAAATAAAATAAATTTAAAGAATTTGTTAATTGATATGTCGATAAAACATGACTTGCTAATATGAAAAAAAAATTTGATTTTTCTAATCAAATTTTGTTCACTTCACGACCAATGCTCTTAATGCAGTGGCTCTAATAAACTTTTGAACACTACCCCTATTAAATGTCAAAATATTTTGAACATTTCTTTCTAGCAAAAACCATTAAATTCAAAGTTATAAAACAAAGGCATTAATTACACTACTAAAGACAGCTCAACTTCCTGCATTTGGTTACCAAACACATTTTAACTCATTTTAACTTATCTCATTTAATTATTATAATTTTTTTAATTTTTAACGTAAAATATAATAAACAATCTAAAATTTTCAAGTCTCACAATAATAAAAATATTAAAATATAATATTTCAATAATATTTTATTTTTTCATCTCAACTTATTTAAACTCAATTCATTATCCAAACCGGTGACTGGGCTCTGTTATCGCCGTAGACCACCCTGTCGTGTCCCAAGATGAAGCCACCGCTGGCTTTGACACTTGTATGCCACTTCGTAATGGCCCTGACTCGGGGCTATGTTGATTGCGGTGGTACTACAACAGCCAACCCGTATCGACCTAGAGCGGGGCACCATTGAATGGTGTTGCGAACCACCTCCATTATTAATTCTCTATCGCTACAAAGTGGCTTACGACGGCCACCTACTGAGAAAACCAAAATCAGCCTTCACCAGGTGGATAGAGGTATGGGAGGGGAACGGCCTTCCAAGTTCTGTTAGGGCGCTGCCCAATAGTGACAGTTAGGCGTATCCTCTAAGTAAAATTTATTTTTTTTTATTTTCTTATTCATATTTTTTTAACATCTTTAAACATTCTTAAAAATATAAAAAAGAAACCGATATATTAATAGTCATTTTCATAATTAATAAATTAAAAAAAAAATTAAAACTAGCATTATTCATGGCCTTCCTCCCTGCTCATTCTTTTTAATATTTTATTTCAAATCCTAGTTTTTAAAGTCTTGAATTTTTTGAGGTTTTATGTTTTTTTTTTTTTTTTAAATTCCAACCTTTTATGTTTTTGTCTAATTGACTTGAGACGACAAAAAGTGGGAAGTTTTTAATTGAAAAGCATAGGGAACAATGTAACTTTTAGAAAAACTACAGGGACTAATTTAATACTTATCCCCTTAAAGAATAGATTTCTCTTTGTATTTTCCAATTGGAATTTTCACTCGTTGAAGTTGCGAGATTGATTAAATTAATCACTCCATTGAATCAAGTTGATCCTTTTAAACATGCTTAAAATAATAATATATAAGCATAAAAAGATATAAACAGTATGTTTGCTCTATGCTTTGTATACTATTTAAAAAAATATCATGTGACACTATATATATATATTTTTTTGAAAGAATTACATGTGACACTATATATATATATATATATATATATATATATATATATATATATATATATATTAAATATCATGTAACACTATATTTAAAAAAATATCATGTGACACTATATTTAATACTCTTGTTCGTGTTAGTTTTATAACATTTTACAAATCTACGTACATAGATAAGAATTACAATTACATATTATGTTCAAGTTTTCGACAAACATGCAACAAAAAACTACTTTGGTGCTTCATTCTTCCATTAAAATAAAATAAAAAAAATTAATTACCAAATAAATTAACTTGGTTGATGTCAAGATCCTTTGATCAATTGGCAACACTTTTGTTTCTTACCAAGAGAACTAAGGATCGAATCCCCCCTCCCTTCTCTCTCTCTCTCTCTCTCTCTATATATATATATATATATATTAATTTGATTGATCAGTCTTAACCATAATTCACAGCAGCAGGATTAGTTGCAAAATAGATAGATCATAGATTCATATCTATTCAGAATAACACCAAATGTACCACACCCAAAAAATATTAATACCCTTTCAACCCTCTAGCACAAACTAATTGTTTGATCATTACTAATTTTCTTTAGTAACATTTACTAAATCCCAGCACCAGGTCAAAATGGTCATACTACTATGTCTAAAGGAGATGAAAAACCCAATAGAAGATCATTGAATTCTCATAATGATATATTTACATGTGACTAAGCACAAAACTCGTGATTATGAGAAATAATAGATAATTAAAATCATTAAGCACGATTTGACACAAGAAGAATCCTTGCTTAGAATAAACTTTGGAAAAATCTAGTTGCAAGCACGTACTAATATGTGTACTAATCTAATGTGATTGATCAAAAAATATATTTTATTCAAAAAAGTGTTAATTTAAATTTTAAATATAAAAAAATCAGTATTATTTTGCAGATTAGTATACGACTTTATTTGTACATAACAAAACTCATAAACTTTGGCCTATAAATAGAACTGACCCATAGGGTTTCCGTATCACCTCTCTCTCTTTCTCCAGTTGTCGAAACTTAAAAGGAAATGTTTGAATACTTGAAATATCTTATAATTTTATGAATAGTAGTGAAATAGTTTAGATGGAGATTTTTTATTGAGTTTTAAAAAATGAGAAAGACAAATTGAATAAAAATAATATAAAGTTAAAATATTGTTTAAATATAACTTTTAATATTATTTTTATTTTGACGTTTGTAACAGTTGTATTGGTTTTTGTATTTTGTTTTGACATTTGTAAAAGTTGTATTAATTCTTGTCTTTAAATTACTTATCAAAAAAAAATTCTTGTCTTTAAATAATGATGAAGTAAAAATTGGATAAAAATTTTGAAAATTTGAAATTGAAAAATATTATGTTTTGAGTACGTTTGGGGAATGAAATTATGAGAATTTTGAGAAATTCAAAAATTCTCATGTTCTGCCAAACATCAAGTTATTGGCATTCCTGCGTAGAGAACACACATTCTCTCTAACAATGCCAAGATCTACTTAGAAACTTTGCGTTTCTACTTGTTTTTTACGATGAGGAGGTTGGATATGACCATACACACTTCCGACTCCAAAACATACCAATCCTGCTTAGCTGCAGAGTTTTGCCAAGTATTCTCATCCCATTTGACCGATGGGTGTTGCTATGCGTACAATTCCCTCTTAGCTAGATGACTTACAACTCATCAAGCACAAGATTCTCGTTATCTCATATAATGCAAGGTTCAACAGATAGATATCAAGATGACATTTTCATCTCAATAAAATTATTCATGAACATATTGCATAGAAACAATAAGGAAGTTATTCACATGTGAAAGCATATTGGTATAGCATGTGAAGCAAAATAGTTCAACTAGCTTGTTACTAAGTATTCACTTACACTCGAGCTATATTTCTGAGAGCGTGTCTACATCAATTATTAATGAATATATAGTAACTAAGCATATCTACATGTTTGTAACTTTAATAGTCGCTTTAAACATTACTCTAGGTATCTTTGGGTCCTTTTCTTCTCAAAACAGAGTTTTTGTTCATTCTTGAGTTAGCCCGTTCAAACAAGGTTCAAACATAGCTTTGTTTGGATGGATTGTGTCCGGATGGATTACTAGAGACAGAGGCTAAAACAACTTCTTGCGTTTAAATCTTCTGTCCAACTTCTCTTATACGTCTAAACAACTATAGTACAAGTCCAGAGTAGACACTATTTTGATTCTAATTTAAATCTCACTTTGGGCATCTTTTTTTTCCCTCAAAATCAACCCAACTCCACTTTTCTTCACTTTTGTCATAATCTAGCATACTACCCTACACTTGCAAATCTTACCGCCATAATCCATGGAACATACAAGCTTATTGTCTAATCAGTAAAGGAGACCTTAGCCGAAGGGCCAGTGCTAAGCAGCTAAGAAAAAGGGGGAAAAAAACAAATTCCTTTCTTAAAGCTAGACAATAGACTGATTACCACCCTTAAGTACACTTCCCCCAAAGAAACCTTAGTCAAAATCATATTCTAATCCTTTAAAAAATAAAATTTCAACCGTCCAAAGTAACACAAATAAAAGGACTCAAAAAGACCCCTCCTCTCAAAAACAACTTCAGTGTCTCACCAGTTCTATCCATCTATATATATCACAAATTCTTATTAGACAAATTATAGCCAGGGGAGAGAGGCCACCCTGAAACTCGGCCAGCAGTAATCTCTTCTTCCGTTCATTTTTTGGGCATTGTCTGAATACCTGGCCCACAACAAGTGGCAAGATACAAATCCGGCCTACATGTTATGCCATTGAACTCATGCACCAAGTAATGACCCTCACAACCATCCAGAATTCCCGGAAGAAGTTTACATCAATTATATGTTTTCCCTCCGGTTGGGGTTAAGAAGTCAGTCATGAAAACGGATAATCATCAGCATCAATGATTAGCATAGAGCATAAAACAGACATCAGGCTGGTACACTTCTACCAACAACAACACCAAACACCAATATTCTTTCTTGGTGCAATAATATCAGAAGATAGTTATGTACTTGCTGTTGTAGATCTATTTAGTTTATTCAATTCAAAACAAAGAGGAATTACAATTACTAAACTCATGGATCCCTACATAATCATATCCTTGTAGCAACTTCAGTGTGCTTAGAATTGTTAAAGGGTATAATTGTATGAAGTACAACCCACAAGAGTATAATTGTCAAATGCAACATAAAGTATAATATATACTACATACTAGGTGGGTAGGATTTGACTTTTGATCCACCGACCATTTTCAAATTCTTTATAGAACCCTAAAATCTACATGGTATGAGAGCTGGATCCTTAAACATTTCTCCCGTCCCTTAAATCTTTTTCTTTCACTTTGTAAAACCTGAGCCCCAAAATAGCTAGGGTTGATGAAAATTTTTAATTTTAGGCTGACAGGCCCTTGACTTCTTGCACAATTGGTTGAGTGTGCCAATATGCAGGTTGATCCTTGATCCAATCTTCATTATAGGCTGCCAGCCCGGGGGGCAAACCTAGGAGTTCTTGAGGATTTTAAGCCAAGAAAGCAATTCTGAGGATCTTCCCTAAGGAGGAGGCTGTACATGCAAAGAAAGTAGTTTTTAGGGAGCCTTACAGTCTTTCAAATCTTCTTCCGTGTTCATCCATACAAAGTGCCTAAACTTGGCTGATTTTAGGCCAGAATTTGAGATGGTCCACATTCAAGCCTGTGCAGTTTCCTATTTAGCCTAGGATCTTCCCTTGTTTAAAAGGCGGCAATAAGAAGCTCAAGGAAAGATTAAATCTGCCAACGTTGTTAGAGGTCTAAGACTGCCATTCATAGCAGTTTCCCCTTTATAAACACTAGTTTGCAGCCAAGTTTCAACGCCCTAATCTCCTCTAAGCCAGCTGTCCCTCTCAGCCACTTTTGCCCTTAGACTTTCATCCATAATTTAAGCAAAAATCATAGAGCAACCACCTCTAGATCTAATATAGTCATAGGTGAGCAAAACTCTTGACTTTTCAACACGTTTCTTCAAGAAATTCAAAGATTACCCTTATGATGCACCTCTTTCACAGCCCAACATCATCATCCTTCGATTCCTAGTGGCTGCAGCTTTCTGTACGGCGCCTAAACCAAAATCAGAGTAAGTTTACTGCTTACTGAGTATTTGAATCATTTTTGTTTTTATATCTTAAAATGTTCTAGTTGATGATGATGATGAGTCCACAGGCCAAACCCAACCAAAGAGGGCAAATTTAGCCAAGCTTTAACGAGTGTTGAACGCGTTGTGTTCAGCCTTGATTTATGATGTCATGACTTCACTGAAGATTTTGGTTTAGTAATTTTATACATTAATTCTATACTTACTATAACTTTCAGTTATG
This sequence comes from Carya cathayensis, assembly GCA_011037825.1. Classification (NCBI taxonomy): domain Eukaryota; kingdom Viridiplantae; phylum Streptophyta; class Magnoliopsida; order Fagales; family Juglandaceae; genus Carya; species Carya cathayensis. The sequence continues at coordinate 98,746 of QGSO01000204.1, forward strand.
TGTGAGGTTTTACAATTTTTGGAAACATACCCGGTGCTGTTTAATGTATGATCTGGCATTTAAGCCGTTTGAGAAAAAGGTGTTATGGACTCCAATAGACATGAAATCTTCCCTATCTTAATAACAACTGAATTAAAAGTGAGGCATCTTAATACAAATAAATATGAAAAGAAAGGTGAACCCTGAAAAGGTTAAGACTAAATAGAACTAGGCTCCACATCAAACACAGTCAATTTCAAATTATTTTGGCTTCCAAATGTTCTCTTCTGGGAGATTATTGCTCATTGCATCACTACAAAAAGGATAAAAGATTAGGATGCTAATGTCCGTGAAGATTAGCAGAAGTATAAAAGCCTTTTCTATGAGTAAGATACAATTAAAGGATGAATGCAATGAAAATACTGCTAACTGAAGAATTTAATAGAATTGAACTGATGTAAGCAATAAAAGACTATATACCTAATGGTTGACCAAAAGATATTCTTCATAGTACTAATATGACAAAAGCCAAAGTCCTAAAACATTCCTTGTAATAGTTAGTTGAAGCCTATAACAGTCATACATGCATCTTCAATGCAATCCATATTTAAGTTAGCACTCCAGCCAAGCTATTTTAGATATTCAATTGTATATAAAGTGCAAATATCAACAGTTTTGAAAAATCACATGCTTCAAATCCTATAAACTGGAATATATAGGGTTATTGCAATGTTTTCACTGAATCCTCCCAACTAAAGATGGTTAGTAGTGTTATCTAAAGCCAGCCCTGATGGTGCCATCAATACATGTATACATCTGGCCTACATCTTCAAAGCTATAAGTTTTTAAGACACCCCCACTCCCTCTGCTATTGTCAATAAATGACTTAGACCACAATAGAAAATAAAAACCTAGGGACCAGCAAGTACAATACGAGCAAAAATATAAGGAATAATGCAATAAACCAGTAATTTTAAGAAGTGGGTTTGGTGGTTTGCCCCACAGAGAGAGAGAGAGAGAGAGAGAGAGAGAGAGAGAGTCTATGGAGGGCGTTACAAAAAGTATGAAAACTTGGAAGGTAATTAGTGTTCCAAGTACATACATGGGCCCTAGGGGTTAGACTCTTTTTTGATAAGTTGTTATTAAGACAGAAAATATTTCGTGTCTATTGTGGAGTTTTGTGAAAGATTTCAAAGAAGATGACCCCTTCTTGCTTATTATGGAGAATTTGGAGAGAGGGAAATATGTGCAGCGCTGAAGGCCGTGAAAGTCGATGGTGGGGCTCAAGTCATTTTTCCTTAATGCACTCTTTCAATGGGCAGTGTCCCAAAACTCTGAAGCTTTTTCTAATTATACTTCTCTAGACTTCCTAACTATTGTTCCTTTTTTGGTCTTAGTTTAATATTTACTTTACTAAGGTGCACCTGTAGCTCAGTGGATAGAGCGTCTGCTCCCTAAGTAAAAATTCATGGGTTCAACCCCTGCCTGATGCTTTCTTTAATTGTTTCATATTCTTACCTTTGATTTGTCCACCTATCAAAAATAAAATCATTACTTTACTTATCAACAATAAAATAAAATTAAAAAACCAGCCGCAAAGTCGAAATAAACAAACAACAAAAGACAAAAATGTCAAAATTTGCTTTACTCTAGTCAGTGAATATTTTTATTCTAAAACAACATAGCATGGCATTACCTACCAAACCTTATATACTAATCTCTAAGAAGTATGCATTAATATAGGATCCAAGGACTCAGGTAAAATCAAGTATACATATCTTTTCTATGCATAAATGTGTTGTCATAGCTTAGGTTCCCAGACCTATCAGTCGGAATAAAAGCTAAATGACATCTATCATTGACTACAGTATGACCAACTGCTCTAATATTTATGAAGACCAACTCTTAAACCCAGTCAATTTACATTTCAATTCATCACTATCAGGTCTAAAAAGTTGCTGCATTATTAAGTCCAGAGATTGGATCGTGATAAAGTTACTAATCACAAATGGGAAAAAACTCAGGGAGTTGTATCTTTCACCTTGTATACAAATCTCATGCCTATGAAAACATCAGTATTCCTCTAACATCCAATTGATCTCTCAAAAACCGAGAATCAAAACATCATCAAATTTGTTGCCGTCCCAACCACAAAAGGTTCCATTAATAACCGAGTCAAGAAGTAAAAAACAACACCCAATGTAATCGAAATTGGCAAGGCAGGAAGAGCTCGATGGCACAGCGACAACAAAATAAGGGTGCAGCCAAGTCCCGAAATAATTGCAAGGTAACAAGCATATACTGTCATAAGATCATACATTGCAGCTCTGCCCACAAGAACACTATAGAAAACAAAGTCTCCAAGGCCAAGTTTAATACCTCTACTCGTCACCTCTGCATTATCCCTCCTAGTCCACTCTCTGTCGTTCCCCACCCCCATCATCTCAACCAGTGGAGACATCTCCTCATCAACAATCTCGGGCTCAGGATCCCGAGCTCGATCAGAAGCAACAACCACAGTTGAATACTCTGAAGATCCACTGCTCGACGTATGCCTCTCCCGCGAATGAGCTACCAACGGGGAACTCTCCCCTTGATCTTTGCCGCTGTCACCATCCTCATTTGGAAAACTCCCAACCTCAACAGAGGTAAATTCAGAATTACTGCGATTGTCGACCACATTTATATTTCCGTTGTCACGCTCAACCGCCTGTAGCTCAACCGACCCAGAATCCGAAACCCCACCAACCAAAAGCCCTAAACTAGAGCCCCTATTTCCTGTATTCCGTGATACGGTCGGCCGAGCCTCATAGATCAGAGCCGGTAATTCCTCATCCCTACTCGATGCCAATTCCACCAGCAGTTTCAGTGGCCCTCCAGGGGCCAAGACAGCCGCCAAATCATATAGAGCCAAAGCTACCAGTAAAACCCAAGTCGTCCATTCGGGCAATTTCGTGAACCATGTTGCCACAATTATTCCCAAAGAGACCATATACGCTTGCCTCAAGAATATCGGTACCCCACCGGAGAACACGGACAGCACACCCACGACCGTAAAATTGAAAAGCAGCAAGAAGCAAGTGATAGAGTCGACGGGTATGGAGAAATGTTGAATTATGGAGAGGAAGATCGAGCCACCCATTGTAGCGAGCACGAAAAAGGCGGAGAAACGCATGTAGTTCTTTAAGAAATTGGTAAAGTTATAGTAGTAGAGGACGACGAGGAGGAAGGTGACGATGGATATGAGGACGACGAAGACCAAGGCGTTTAAGAGAGCGCCTTCCAGCTTCTGGGCGGTAGAGTCGGAAGGGCTCTCGAGGTAGACGAGGTTGGCGGCGGTGCGGATGGAAATAGAGGAAGAGGGAGAGGACGAGATTGGAGGCGAGAGAGAGTAGACGAGAAGGACCACCAAGAACATGCAGATTGAGACGGGGGACATGACACCGATGATCTCGACGCCGATTGATGCTAGGATGCTTGACTCCATCACGTTTGGTTGGGGGATTTCGTCGACCGGTCGTGGGTGAGAGCATCGGCTACTGCAGGCGCACAATTGAGCTGCTGGAGAACGAGACAGTCATGTATAAATTATGTTAGGGCTTGGCTTTCCTTCTTTGCAGTGCGTGCTCTGATTCCTACTTCATATTCTTTGTTTTTGTTTTTGTTTTTATTTTTTATTTTTTTTAGATTGCCTTCGAATCGGATTTGGCTATCGAGGGTATTTAAAACATTTTCCCGTAACAACAAGGCCAAATTCTTTAAGATTAGGCTGTGGATTCTATTAACCAGCCATAAATAATTTTACTACTTATCGTTTCTACACTATAAATTATATTTATTTTTATTTTATTTTTATTAAATTAATTAATTTCTTCTTTTTTTATTTCATACATCACATATTTAGTTATAGAAAAAAAAAAATTATCTGTGATACGTGGATGATAAGTAATTTTTTTTATAAATTATTTAAACGCCCAATTGATGGTGATGGTACAAGTTGGACTTTGTTCGATTTTATTTAGGCTCAATAACTTATTTAGAGGTTATTGATGTTTAGTTTATAATTTGATGTTATGGGGATTTATAAGACCAGAGCTCAATCTCCTAAGGGCGGATGAGAAAATTGAATTCCATACAAAGCCCACTAGATAATGGTATTGGATAAATGGATCCTAATTTTTTAAGGATTTGAGTAAAGGTTTTAATTGAGGATTGTATTAATAGGCCACAAATTATTCAAAGGCCCCCTTGATGGTGATCGTACAAGTTGGGCTTCGTTTAATATTATATAGGCTCAATAATTTTTTTAGAGTATATTGATGTTTAGTTTATAACTTGGGGTTCTAGGGATTTATAAGGCCCAAGCCCAATCTTCTAAGGTCGGATGAGAGAATTCTTGTGACATCCCTAAATTCTGCATAGGATTGGATAGATATTTGAAGTGTCAAAACATATAACACAAGGTTGCATGCTCCCATTTATGACATATAAGATTCAATGTTCCTAACATGGATTTAACATTATGCAATATTTGCAACAGATAATTTTTATTTTTTTTTACCAATACTATGCACCAAACTGAAAATATCTCAAATACTTAAAACATATCAATACATATTGAAATACTAACCATCCATGATTACAATACAAGTCTAAAATGACTGCAACCATAAAAGTATTGGAAATCAAACTCATTAAGTACAAGTAGTAACTAGAGTAACTACCAGACTATCCATCGAGTAGCTTGCACAACTCATCTAGGGATGCCATAATACTATTGATAAATTGGAACATCAAGGCTATGAGCTCCGTGTCATACTGTTGTCGTCTAATTGATCATATCCAGTTGGTTGACCTCTAGTGCGTCTTTTGATTCTGATATATGATCTACCATTCGGGGAGAATGGTAGTTGGGACTACCACGGTGAGATTGGATTACAAATCTCAACAAGTTAACACAAAACTTTCATACAGGTTAATGATGCATGCATGGTAGTAAATGCATAAATGTACAATCAAAGTCGTAAGTAAACATAACAAAATTTGACATATAACAAGACATAACTGATATAACTCGAACTGAAACGTGAATTAAACTTGAAACTAGACATGATATGAACTTGATCTGAGACTTGACTCGACATGACATGAGATTGAGTGTAAAATACATGAATTTGAAATCTTGCTCAATATACTAAACTTGAGCATGCACTTAAATATGAACGTGAACATAAATTGAACTTGAACATGACGTGAACGTGAACGTAAACTTGAAACATAGCATATTTGAAACATAGCATGAATGTGAACTTGAGACATAACATGAACGTGCACTTGAAACATAGCATGAACATGAAATGAATTCTGACAATCAAAATGATTTCATCAGGAAAAGTCAACAATCAGAATGATTCAGTCCAACATATTTCGTCAGAGATATTCAGAAAATAAGAATTATTACAACGTGAATATTTTATATGAGATACCCTAACAATCAGAATGATTACACCAGGAATAATTAGTAATACTCTGAAATCAGAATGATTACATCATGAGTATTTTAAAATGAGATACCCTAACAATCAGAGTGATTACGCTTAAGAGTATTTAAGTAGAGGTATTCTAACAATCAAATTGATTACGCCGAAAGAATCTCACATGAATTACAAATGGAGATACTCGACAATCATAGCGATTACATCACTTGTATCCTAAACATGACTGACTTGACATGACTTCAAAGGTTGTTCTCGAGATACACAAATTGTACTCGAGACAAAACGTGACATGAAATAAAATGACACAAATCCTAACGTAACATAACATGACATGAACGTGAGTCGAAAGACATGATGTACTTTGAGACAAAAAACATTTTATAGCATGACATAATATGTAACATACAACATTTCGTAACATGGCATAATATCTAATAAAAAATATTTCGTAACATGGCATACTTGCAACAGTGAATATTACATGACATGACATACATGGAACAACTAGCATACGTACCATGAAATACTTGCAACAAATAGCAATACGTGATAGAATATATTGTATAATATATATGTATTTCATGATAGAATAATTCGTGTAACAGATAAATATATAATGACAAAGCATGGTATAACATATATGATAACATACATATATAAACTGTAGTTACCTTACTCATCATACATACACAATACACCGATAATAAGTTAAAATCTAACTTATTTCGATTGTTGCATTTTACAAAAAATCAAGCGCGAATACGAGGAACTATAAGAAGTGATTGTAATAGTTATAAAATTCATTACTAACAATTAGAAATATGAAAAAATACTAACTTAGAGTAAAATTACCATTTTACCCTCTAGATATGGAAAAATGATTGTTTTACCTATAACTTAAGGATTTCACATCCTAACTCTAAAAATTACCAATGTCAATTTTATCCTAAACTCAAATATCAACTTAGAAAAATTTAAAACTAAATACAACTACGGAAAACCTCATTGACCCGAAACATCCTAGGCTAAAACTCTTGATTTTTTGTTACAATTTTTTCAATTTCAAAACTCATGATCAAACTAAATTTTTGAAACAAAGATCTTTCTATCTTAAGTTTAAAAACATACTTAAAACATCCAATAAAAATATGCTAATCATCAACACCAAACATTTTAATAAAAAGATCCAAACTTTTTATTTAAAAAAGCAATCCCTTGAATAATATGGCTAGACCTATTTCAAAACATCTCCAAGAACTTTCAAAAATCCAAATCTTACTTCTAACATATTCATAACATATTTCTAAGAACAACCATGCATTGAATCATTAAACAAAAGTCACCAAAAATCACAAAACATCATTTGGAGTACCAGCCTCCACGCTTAGTCCAAAAACAAGATTTTTCTCTAAACTAGTTTTGATCAATCACTTGATCCATGGGCTTAAAAAGATGAGATCTTCAAACCAAAACATCACATGGTTTAAAAAATGTGTCCTAAATCAAATCCAAGCTTTAAACTTAAAATCTTATGGCTAAAAATTAACCAAAATATGGATCTAGCCAAAAACATCAAACCTTTGGCCTAATTGAGTATCCTCTTGTATAAAAAATCATATCTTTGAAACTAATACCATAAATCTTCAAAATAGTATCTTAATTTGTATATAAGAGGTTTCGTATCCTTAAATAAATAAATTGAAACCATTAGAGTAAAATTAAACTATAGAAGATCCAAACTTTCTTAAAATAGAAATTATTTTTTCTCCTCCAGTTTCTAAATTTCTAGATCTAAGAACATCTTTCATCAAAAATTTTAATCATATCCTTAACCAACATTCATATACACATGTTAACAACACTTGATAAAAATATCGGACCAAGATCTGTCCATTGGCTTGGTCAAAAACTCTAAAATATAACACACTCTTCAGTTTCTTTCCTATAATGACATTTTCAAGCTTAAAACAACTTTTAATTGATCAAATGACCATTAAATGAAACCAACAAGATACACAAGGAAACTAGACTCAAAGATAAACAATTTCATATGGGAAACTTTATGAGGAAAAATTTACAAAATTTTTTAAAATGGCGTAAAAAGTGACTTAAAAAAACTATCCGAGGGAACCTTTTACTTTCTTTACAAGAAAAGTGTGAGAAAGGGATAGAATGAGTGTGAAATGGGCTGGACGACTTCGTACACAAATGACGGATGATGAGAGGGCTGTGAATGATCTTGAGTGATGGCTTTGTCAATCCAAAACAATGAGCAAAATCAGCCCATGGTATTGTTGTCTAGAGGTACCTTATGAGAGGGTAAGAGTGAGGTGTCGCTAGCCTTTACTTCAAATACAAGCTAGGGGCTATATGGGCAGAGTCTGGTCTGCCTTGAGGGGGAAGAATATGTAGCCAAGAATTATTGCCAAGGTGGCCAAATTCGTGGGCCTTAACCGAATGAGTTTCAATTTGGGGTTTAAAGATGGTTTGGGATTCTATCGAGCCCAAATCCAGTTTTTCTTGGCCCAATACATTTTTCAAGGTTTAAAAGGTTTGGTAATGATGTTGTAATATAAATTTGAAGGATTAATTATGACTTGCAAAATTTCGTATCGCAGATTTTACAAGATCGCTCGAGCGGAGGATTTTGGCCGCTCGAGCGAACTCAGGCAGATTCAACCGCTCGATGGCCGCTCGACAGTGAGCTCAAGCGGGATGTGGGAATACAAAGCTCGCTCGAGCAGAGACATTGGACGCTCGAGCGAAATCAGGCAGAGTCGAACGCTCAATACTCGCTCGACATCCCGCTCGAGCGAACATCGTATTTTGACAGATCTAGGGTTTTCCGCCGTCACACCATATAAAAGTGATTTTTCACTTTATGGCCGTACCTTTTGACTGAAGAACACTTTTTGGGTCAGAAAAACACAGCTAGAAGGATTCAAATTATCTCTTTTGGAGAGAGAATTCCACATATTGCACGTACGTTGGAATCATACACGAGCACAGACGGGAGAAAAGCATTGAATCATTTCCTTGAGTTTGTGAAGACGAGTTGCGGCTGCGAGGAGTATTTTTTAGTGTTTATTTTCTTCCAATATTCTCAGAACAATTATGGTGAATTCGTTTATGTTGAATTCCATTTCTAGTATAAGCTAAATTTCTTTTATTCTAGGAAAACGATGTAACCTAGTTCCGAACTATGCTTGATTGTCTATGCTAATTTAAGGCAATTCTCTCTTTGTTTATCTGATTTATTCTGAATTTATTGCTTCTAATTACTGGCCATTAATTAGATGATATTTAATCTTGTGATTTGCTATTGAAAAAGGGAATCATAGGATAGATCTTGAATATTTCAACATAGGTAAGTATAGAGATCGAAAGACTTGTATGAACCTATGTAGTAATTAAATCATTGGCCTTATTGCTTTCTTGATTATTTAATTTGCATATTCTTGTGTGAATTGATGAACAAAAATAATTTCCAATTGACTATCGAAAGATGCTTTTGGATGAATTAGAGATTTGCTAATAGACAAATAGAATTAAATTAAATTAGTTGGATGAGAAAAGCATAGTGAAGAATTAGGTGAAATCGATTTCCTAGAAGTTTTCTTTCCCATTAATTTGATTTTCGAACGTCGGTTTTATTTCCTTTGCATATTTTTCTTTACGTTGATCTTAGTTTAATTTGCAACTACAAAAATCTTTGTGATTCCTCTAGATAAAATCGAGATTAGTATAATTTTGGTATTTGGCAAAAGTAAGGTACCAATCCCTGAAGACGATACTCTTCTTATCACTTTATTATAAAACTACGGTGCTATTGTTTTTTGGATGGTTATTCGGGGTATAATCAGATTGCTATAGCTCCTGAAGATCAAGAGAAAACTACATTCACATGCCCCTATGGAACATTTGCTTTTAGAAGGATGCCTTTTGGATTGTACAACGCCCTTGCGACATTTCAGCTTTGCATGATGGCTATTTTTTCTGATATGGTGGAAGATATAATGGAAGTTTTCATGGAAGACTTTTCAGTTTTTGGTACATATTTTAATCATTGTTTGCATAACTTAGCTCTTGTTTTGCAGAGATGTGAAGATAAAAATCTAGTCCTGAACTGGGAGAAGTGTCATTTCATGGTTCAAGAAGGGATCGTGCTTGGCCATAGAAAAACTACCACCTCCAAAGAATGTGAAGGGAATCAGAAGCTTTCTGAGACATGCGAGATTTTATAGAAGATTTATCAATGATTTTTCTAAACTCTCTAAACCTTTATGTAATCTTCTTAAGAAAAATTCTGCATTTGACTTTGATGTTGTTTGTTTGCAGGCCTTTAATGCAATCAAGGAGAAACTAATTTCAGCACCAATTGTGATTGTGTCTGATTGAAGTCAACCTTTTGAAGTTATGTGCGATGCAAGTGACTTTGCAATTGGAGCAGTGTTAGGGCAAAGGCGAGACAAGCTGTTTAGAGCCATCTATTATGCAAGCCGGATAGTGAATGAAGCTCAATTGAATTATACGAAAATTGAGAAGGAGATGCTTGCTATGGTGTTTACTTGTGACAAATTTCGGTCTTACCTCATTGGTATAAAGGTGATAGTGTTCACTGATCATGCAGCACTCGTTATTTATTTGGCAAGAAGGATGCTAAGCCGAGGCTAATTCGTTGGATCCTCCTTCTTCAAGAATTTGATTTGGAGATTCGAGATAAGAAAGGAAGTGAAAATCTAGTTGCTGACCATCTCTCTCGGTTAGAGCAAGAGGAAGAAAGACCAGATTCAGTGGTCCAAGAGGCATTCCCTGATGAGCAGTTGTTTGCATGTGAGATCAAGCTTCCGTGGTATGCTGATATTGTTAATTACCTAGCTTGTAAAGTTTTACCACCTGATCTTACTTACCATCAACGTAAGAAGTTTTTGCATGATGTGAATTATTACCTTTGGGATGAGCCTTTGTTGTTCAAAAGATGCCCTGATCAAATCATTAGAAGATGTGTGCCAGAAGAAGAGATGCAATACATCCTTCATCATTGCCATTCATCATCATATGGATGACACTTTGGAGCCACCCGTATAGCAGCTAAGGTACTTCAAAGTGGGTTCTTTTGGCCTTCTATTTTTCGTGATAGTTACACATTGGTGAAAACTTGTGACCGGTTCCAACGTATGGGAAATATTTCAAGGCTTCATGAGTTACCACTGAAAAGTATTTTAGAAGTTGAGTTGTTTGATGTTTGGGGAATAGATTTTATGGGCCCTTTTCCTCCTTCTTTTGGCTTTGCTTATATCTTGTTAGCAGTTGATTATGTGTCAAAATGGGTGGAAGCAATTGCTACAACAACAAATGATGCAAAGGTAGTGCTCAAATTTCTGCACAAGAACATATTCACAAGATTTGGCACTCCACGAGCTATTATTAGTGATGAAGGGACTCACTTTTGCAACAAGTTGTTTGATAATCTTCTTTCTAAATATGGTGTGAAGCACAAGATAACACTTGCTTACCATCCTTAAACTAATGGCAAAGCTGAAATTTCAAATAGAGAGATCAAGAACATCCTTGAGAAGACGGTCAAAATCAGTAGAAAGGATTGGGCGAAGAAGCTTGATGATGCTTTGTGGGCATACCGTACAGCCTTTAAAACACCTATCGGGATGTCTCCATACCGATTAGTGGTTGGAAATGCATGTCATCTTCCTATAGTTGGAGCATAGAGCTTATTGGGATGTAAAAAAGTTTAACTTTGATTTGAAGGCAGCAGGTGAAAAGAGACTTCTTCAATTGAATGAGATGGAAAAGTTCCAAAATGATGCATATGAAAATGCAAAGATCTATAAAGAACGGACGAAGAAGTGGCATGACAAAAAGAATCTTAGGCCAAAGTTTGCACCAGGACAACAAATTTTACTCTTCAATTCATGACTCAAACTCTTCCCGGGAAAGTTAAAATCAAGATGGACAGGTCCTTATACAATTCATGAAGTTTTCTCTTTTGGAGCAGTAGACTTGAAGGACAAGACAGGGAATATTTTCAGAGTTAATGGTCAGAGATTGAAGCACTACTATGGAGAACAAGTGGAGAGGAACTATGCATTTATTCCTCTTGGAGATCCTAATTGATGAAGATTGAAAAGTCTGGCTGTAGACTTTAAAACAAGCGCTTATGGGAGGCAACCCATAGATCTATCTTTCATTTATTTTATTATCTTTATTTATTTAGTTTTAATAATTTGGTTTTTAATGCAGGTTTATTAAGCATGAATAAAGAGCTGAAAAAAATTTTAAACTACGGAAGATTCATCATGAAACCAGGGAAGTTCCTTTTATTTCTTCAATCCTTTTTACTTTTGCATTACAATGAGGGCATTGTTTAGTTTAAGTTTGGGGGTGTAAACTCCTATAGTCATTTGATCCTCTTGTTTTCTAAGTCTTGGATTGTTGATGCGTTGGTTGATTCTCTTACCAAGCATGCATTGGAGTAAGATTGAATTCTCTATGACTCTGAAAGTTGTGATTGAAGATGGTTTTGAGAAAAATTTTCAAAAATTTCTTTTATGTCAAGTGGATTTTTGTGGGTACTTTGGTTTAAATCTTTGACCTTGAACATAATTGAGCACATAGTCGTTTTTCTCTTATTCCATTTTGCTTATGAAGAGAAGAAGTTGAATTAATTGAAAGAGGGAAGTTCGATTTTGCTTTGCCCTAGAATCCGTTGATGGGTCCTTGAGGCGAAATCCTAGTTGAGACCAAATATTAGAGAAATGATCTAGGCATTTCTTTGGCATAACCAAAAAGCTTTCCCAGCTGTCCTAAATATCATGCCATCATTACATGGTGTGTTTCCATAGTCAACCCCCTTGAGCCTTATGTTACATAAGCCTTTATTTATTCTTTGAACTACATAAACCATGCCCGCTCTAAGCCTGAAAAACAATGAATCTACCTTTGATAGTTTGAGAAAATACTTTGGTGGAGAGTTACATTTAAAAGAGAAAATTTGTTTCATGATGAACTGTATTATGTTTACTCTATTTGATCAAAGAAGAAAGAAGAAGAAAGATAGTGAAAAAAAAAAAACAAAAGAAAAAGAAGTCACTAAGTCGAGTGTGTATCACCTCAGATTTTGTTAAGGGAATTATTGGTATTGCTTCAGTGATTATAGTAACAATAATGCCACACGTATGAGCATATTGCCAAGAAAGAGCTATGATTTGAATCATGTGAGTATCTCTTTTAGTGTTCTTTTCACTAAGTATTTTTCCAGTTTGCTTTGATTTTCCATATCCAGTTCTTTCTTAACCCTCACCCTGTGGCCTATCATTACAACCTTATTAAAGACCTTTTGATCTCTGATTTTGGTGTTGACTACATTAGTGGAGATGATTTCTGAAAATTGGACTTATGGGGTTAAATTTTAAGAGAAGTCTTCTGATTTTGGTTGTTCTACTTTTATCTGAGTTTGCAGGTGGTTTGAGGTTAAATTGACTATATCACACACACACTCAAGGTCTTAGCTTTAGGTTGAAGTAAACGCCTAACTCTTGCTTGACAAATTGCAAAATTTTTGATTGATTTTCTTGCTATCTTTGATGTTAAAAGAGTAAGATACTAGTGATGAAATCTAAATTCATAAAAGCTTGGTGAGTGATGATACTTCTCTTTGGGGTCGAGTTGATATTGCCTAAACTATCATTTGCTTTTCTTTTTGTTTGAGGACAAACAAAGTTGTAAGTTTGGGGATATTTGATGAATTGCAAAATTTCTTATTGCAGATTTTACAAAATCGCTCGAGCGGAGGATTTTGGCCGCTCGAGAAAACTCAGGCAGATTCAACCACTCGATGGCCGCTCGACAGTGAGCTCAAGCGGGATGCGGGAATACAAAGATCGCTCGAGCGGAGACATTGGCCCCTCGAGCGAAATCAGGCAAATTCGAACGCTCGATACTCGCTCGACATCCGGCTCGAGCGAACATCGTATTTTGACAGATCTAGGATTTTTGCGCCATCACACCATATAAAAGTGATTTTTCACTTTATGGTCGTACCTTTTGACTGGAGAACACTTTTTGGGTCAGAAAAACATAGCTAGAAGGATTCAAATCATCTGTTTTGGAGAGAGAATTCCATATATTGCATGTACGTTGGAATCATACACGAGCACAGACGGGAGAAAGCATTGAATCATTTCCTTGAGTTTGTGAAGACGAGTTGCGGCTGCGAGGAGTATTTTTCAGTGTTTATTTTCTTCCAATATTCTCAGAACAATTATGGTGAATTCGTTTATGTTGAATTCCATTTCTAGCATGAGCTAAATTTCTTTTATTCTAGGAAAACGATGTAATCTAGTTCTGAACTATGCTTGATTGTCTATGCTAATTTAAGGCAATTCTCTCTTTGTTTATCTGATTTATTCTGAATTTATTACTTCTAATTAACTGGTCATTAATTAGATGATATATAATCTTGTGATTTGCTATCGAAAGAGGGAATCATAGGGTAGATCTTGAATATTTCAACATAGGTAAGTATAGAGATCGAAAGACTTGTATGAACCTATGTAGTAATTAAATCATTGGTCTTATTACTTTCTTGATTATTTAATTTGCATATTCTTGTGTGAATTGATGAATAAGAATAATTTCCAATTAACTATCGAAAGAGGCTTTTGGATGAATTAGAGATATGTCGGTTTTATTTCCTTTGCATATTTTTCTTTGCGTTGATCTTAGTTTAATTTGCAACTACAAAAATCTTTGTGATTCCTCTAGATAAAATCGAGATTAGTATAATTTTGGTATTTGGCAAAAGTAAGGTAATCCCTGAGGACGATACTCTTCTTATCACTTTATTATAAAACTACGATACTGTGCACTTGTAGTTTTACACCGATCAATTAATAGTATATCGAAGTGATTTAATCAATTGATTAAACACAATATTGGAAATCAGATTAGTTAGATTTTGGAGAAAACTATTTAGAGTTTCGGTTTCAACCAAGTTTTTGGGATTTCAGTTGGATTCCAACCAGTTAGAGTTTTGCTAGGGTTGAAATCCTCTTTGATTTGGTACAATTTGGTTGGTCGGATGGAATAAGATTTTGCTTAGGTGGCATGATCTCACAACTTCTTCCACAATCCATCTCACGGTTCCTTTTGGTGCTAAGTGTCTAATACTATTCACCAAGTATGGCTAAAATCTTGTCAAGTATTCAAACAAAATTTCTCTAACCTAATTTGGACATTTCACATTGTGATTTTGAAAATACTGTACTTAGTGTGCTTATCGAAGTTATTATTCACTCCAAAAAATTGAACAATAAACTTTACACTGTAAAATTTTAAATATTCATACAAACCTAACAGTGCAATTCGTTTATCGAAATGCAATCCCGAAGTATCCCTAAAAATAAAAACACAATTTCGATCAGGTGTTTCGTCTGAAAATTGAAAATGGGATTGTTGTTCTTAAAATCTTAAATAATCAATTGAGTCTAATGGTATAGACCATAACACATTCTAATACTTCTAACTACTTCAAAAAATTAAAATCGTGCTTTTGGCACCTTAGTGAGTAATAACATTGATTATATTGACATACTAAAACCTACGCAATTGATCAATTATTGAAAACTTACGGGATTTTTACAAGATTTCTAAAACCTATAGAAATCTCACTATTGAATTTCTAACTGGATGTTACAATTCTCATTGGGCTATAGACACATGAACTCTATACAAAGCCTATTGGATAAGTGAATCTTAATTTTTGAAAGATTTGAGAAAGGGTTTTAATTTATGGTTTAATAATTTATATATAAACCATTTGGTTGTTAGTTATAGGCAAAACTAAGAGTTTTGCTAAATCCACAAAATAGCCTATGGGTTTCGACCCCATTGTCTTATCTTATCCCCACCTTGTAGCCCATTGACATGCTCTTTAGCCTATTCATGCTCAAAGTACATGTTTTCTTCTACTTTGGCTACACATGACTAATTTATGATATTTGAATATTGAGATGTAAATCTTGTAGAAACGTATCTCCATGAATTATTCTTCTCCTCAAATAGCCATTGAGATCTTTCCCTTCATGATTCACTCTTTGCATATTTTCAACTTATTGTAAATAATAGATTTATGTTTGGTTTATTTTTTATTTACTCTATACAAATTGTATGACAATTATAATGCTCCTCTGTAAAATTACATAAGTCAATGCATCAACCATACAAACATAGGCTACTTTATTTCCTTACATGGTATCATAGCCACACAAGGTTCCTTCTTTCATGACTTCTTTTTCAACCTCCTCAATCCCACCTATGGCAGAATTTTCTTCCTTGGATTTGTTCTTCACAAAAACAAATCTACTCAACATTTTCATTAAATTATCCTCCACTAATTATCTTCTATGGAAAGCACATGTTGTCCCTGTACTACATGGTCATGGGTTGCTTGGGTACGTCAATGGTGAGCTTCCCTGTCCTTCTACAACTATCCTAGGTGATAATGGTGATTCAACCTCCAACCAAGAAGTGCATAAATGGCTGCGTATTGACCAACTGGTGCTTGGTTGGTTAAATGGTTCTCTATCCGATGCTCCATTATCTCAAGTAATAAATTGTGAAACCTCTCGGGATGCTTGAGAGGTTATAGAAACTCTAAATGGACATCATACTCTTGATTGGGTTTAACAAATGAAAGGAGAGCTTCAACTCTCATCAAAGGTAACTCATTATCTTCACAAAGCCAAGTCTTTGGCACTTGCTCTCAGAGGTGTGGGAAAACCTATGGCTAAAGATGATTTTATCATTTGTTTGCTCAGGGGATTGGGTTTTGAGTTTGAGCCAATTGTAGCAGCCATAAACGCAAAGGATAGTTTTTCACCGCTTGAAGCTATCATCAGCAAACCAAGGGACTATGAGATGTGTATATCATCCTTTACACATGACTAACCTGTTGTCACGTTTTATTCAAGTCTTATGAGTTATACACCAAATCACACACAGGGCAGTTCAGCAGTTAGACGTGGACGTGGCCCCAATAACCAACATAGGTTCAAAGGCCCCCATGGTGGAGGTGGACACTCTACAAGTTGCAAACTTGTTGGATGCAATAGATTTTGAATTAGAAAAACAGTAACAAATTAAAGAATTGACCAGTAATAAATTAAATCAAATCAACAACTAAAGAATTGACCAAACACTTGAAAAGAAGAAGATTTCACCAAAGAAGAAAACACTAAGGCGTCCAACTCACCTAGCCAATCTAATCCCAAATCTTAACCATACAATCAAACAATTATCTTCCTATTTGACGGTGAAATATTCTAATTTATCTAAGACTCTCTCTTGAGTAGAATTAGAATTACTCAACCTACGATAACCCGCGATATATCTATGCAAAGTTAAAAGCATTTGAGCACATTAAGATTAATAATATTTCACATAAAAGCTGCACAAATCACGTTGGCACATTCCTGTCTTTCGTTCAATTCATGGCATACATTATACGAAGCTAAACTACATGCATCATCTCTTGAATTAACATGCACAACAAATCATTCAACTATTGGCCAAATAATTAAATGCATTAAACTCAATGATGTATAATCAAAAGGAATGATAAAATTATGATCATAACAAAATAAGATTCAGGATTGTCATGGAGAGGCTACATCGTAGCCTTAGCAATAGAAATTAATTCATAATCTAATCAAAACAAACCATAATAATTCTAGAACTCATAATGAGAATTATACAAAGAGAATATTAAAGATTTAAGAAGGAAACTCTATGTAGATCAAGAATCTTTATCGTTGATGAACTCCAATTCAGCAGATTTTTGACCTTATGCTTGAAGTGCCGTGTTGTTCCTGAAGATGTTTGTTTTTGGTCCTCTCTTAAACATGAAAGTTGTAGATTTATATCTCATCTTTCCTTAGACACCTAGATTTCCCTTATTGGAGTTGTTTGCAAGAAGTTATGCTCTAAATATTGAAGGATAATTTAGGAATTCGACAACGTTGTGACTTTTGAATTGATGCACTCTTTCCGCCTTCTAGATATTTGTTTTTGGCTAAGGATTTAACACAAAAGTTATAGGATTTTCTCTTGGATTTCTATAGACACCAAAATTACCTTTATTGGAGTTATCTAGAAAAAGTTGTCCTCCAATTACCAAAGAGTACTTCAGGAATTTCAAGAACTGAATGTTTCTTATTCTCTTGATGACTCCCTCAATTTATTTATTCCTAAACAAAAATAAAATAAAAAATAAAAACTCTAATAAATAAGAAAATTAAATACAAACTAGTATACAATTAAATACAAACTCTAATTAAGCACATCACACTTGTTATGCCACAAATGAAGAGGCTGAACAATATCAAGCATTTCTTGCTGTTCAATCTGGTGATACCACATATGAAACTTGGTTTCCCGACACAGGGGGAAATAATCACATGAATCTCATCACCACTAATGCTCAAGGTATGATTCCCTATAATGGGCATGACTCCGTATTGGTAATGGATTTGGACTTCCAATTTTTGCTGTTGGCCAGTTTAAAATCCCTCAAACTTCCCTCATTCTTCACAAAAATCTGATTGTTCATGATCTTAAAAAGAAACTTCTTTCTATCTCTCAATTTACTGCTGGCAATAAGTACTATTTTTTGTTCTATCTATGGAGTTTTCTCATCAATGACCTGAAGATGAAATAGGTGTTGTTTAAGGGCCTTGTTGAAGATGGACTATATCCATTACGTCTCAACTAAAGTCTCCTATCACATTTTCAGCAACTAAAGTCGCAGGCACTTTTGTGGCATGCTAGCTTAGATCATCCCAGCATAAGAATTCTAAAAATATTATTTCGAATAACATTTTAGAATTCTAAAATTTTTTACATGTTTCAAATAAAGATGTCAACTTTTGTGAGAGCTGCATTCTTGGAAAATCTACTAAATTGCCTTTCACATCTTGTACTCTTTATGCTCTATTTATTCTCCATACTCTTCATACTGATGTGTGGGGACCATCTCCCATTTCTTCATTTAATGGTTTTCATTTTTATTTAGTTATTGTTGATGAATATTCACTTTATATTTGGAAAATTCCTTTGGCACAAAAATATGATGTCCTTCATATTTTTCCCAAATTTCTCATAATGTTGGAGAATCAATTTCAAACTCATGTTAAAATTATTCAAAGTGACTGCGGTGATGAATTTGTAAATAATTCTATCAAAAATTACTTTGCTTCCAAAGGAATTATTCACCGCTTATCTTGCTCGGCACTCTTGAACAAAATGATTTTTCTAAACGATGTCATCGTCAAATTGTTGAAAATGTTCTCACCTTAATGGCTCAATCTTCCATGCCCTCTCATTTTTGGACTGCTGCTTTCACAACTGCATTTTTTTATTTTTTTTTATTTTTATAAATTGTTTACCCACTTCCATGCTTCATGGCAAGTCTCCATGTGAACTCATTTTTCATACTCCACCTTCATATTATACTTTGTTACCCATATCTCACCTCTTTTGGACGTTCAAAACTTGACTTCAAATCTACTCGATGTGTTTTTCTGGGATATTCTTCTCAACATAAAGGGTACTTCTCTTTGAATATGGTCACTGGTCGTCTTTACATTTCAAGGCATGTTCTTTTCTATGAAACCTATTTCCCTTTCTCTACCACGCATGTAGCCACCTCTTCTCCCCACTCTTCTTCATAAAAATTCTACTCCAATTGTTCCCATTACCTCTCAACTCGTGTTTCAATCGACCACACCTACAGGTCTTGTCTACTCCCAATTGGAGCTATAACCAATTTCCTCTACTATTATTGCACAAATGGAATCTTCCAATTCCCAAGTTGTGTCAGTGTCTCCCAATCTCGGCCCCTCTCGCACCCATGCAATGGTTACTCGGAACGAAGATGGGACACGATTGCCCATGCTTTTTCTATGATACCCCATTTTTACGTGTATTTTCACTGAAGGAGTGTTTTTAATTTAATTAATATATTGGTTTATTTATTTTTAATTAATGTATTTTAATTGGCTTTTAATTTATTTGATGTTGTGTTTAATTTATTTTAATCGTTTTACGATTTTTAAAATCGTTTTCGGCGGATCAGTTTTTGGTTTTCAGAGTGAGGATTGGATCTCATTTCTTTTATTTTCTCTTTTTCTTTTTCCTTTTCTTTTTCTTCTTTTCTTTCTTTTCTTTCTTTTTCTTCTTCTTTCTTCCCCGTTTCCTCTCTCCCGCGTGCTGCCCCTTCTTTTTCCCCTTCCCCTCGCCGCCACTTCGGCCGCCCAGTGCGCCGCCGTCCGGAGGCTGTGTTGTACACCACCCCCACCATTCTCTTCCACTCCCACCAGAGTTCATCCCCACCAATTTTCAGAGCCATCGGACCAACCGTTAGCCGCCACGCACGGTTGGAAGTCACGGCACCTGCCCTGTTTTTCTCCCCTGTCGCCGGTTGCTTTCGTAGCCCAGAACTGCCGCTCGCCGGCGGCGTGGCCTTCACCACCCACCCAGTTTTTTTGCCCTCTCACCAGTGAACATCCCCACCAAGTTTCACCTCCATCCGAGCCACCGTTAGCCACCACGAGCTCCTCCAAGTCACACGGTTTTTCACCGATTCCGGCACCGTCGCACCACCTCCGGCCACCATCTCTTCACAGCTTTTTCCTCTATCTCTTGCCACCTAACCCACCTAATTTCAGCCCTGATCCATTGCTGGAGCAACTCCCACGAGCTCAACTTCGATTTGGCCTTTTTCCGCGTCCACCGCCGTTTCCACCGCCACCCATTGCCAAAGCTCACTTCCTTTAGCTTCATAAATATCTCAAGGCCATTCCCTATCAATTTCGTGTCTTGGTTTGTCCCCGTTCGAAAGTGGGTAATTTACTACCCACGACCACAGTGTAAAATACACTGTTATGTTGCTTTTCCTCTACCGTTTGCAACGCCGCGAGCTTTCAAAAAATACCTTATAGCGTTGTAAGTATTTTCCAAACTCTACTTTTAGATTTAAATATATTTTGCTCTTACAATAAATTATCTGGTTGGTTGGTTGATTCCGGACTGAGTCGGAGGAGTTCAGGGGTCGGATGGATTGAGGTCGGAGTTGCTTGGGTTGTTGATTTATGGTTGGTTGGTTGTGTTGTGCATTGAGATTGCATTTACATGGTGCATGCACGTGCATTTTATTTTAATTGAGAAAAATCATGTTTTATTGGCGTAAATGGATTTTCGGGTGCGTGTGTCTCACGAGCTCAAGACAGGATGGGTTATTATCTCGGTGGAGCTCCTCTGGTCACTCGGGAGCGTAATATACTGAGTGACGTCCCCTGAGTTGTCGCTGGGCGACGACGGGAGCGGGTGCTAGAGGATGCTTGGCTACGAATGCGCCGGGCGCGGAACTGGGCATCGCTCTATGCACCAACTCCGTGGCCCTTCGCTGGCAAGGGCTAGAGGATGTTTGGCTACGAACGAGCGGGGCGTGGAACTGGGTATCGCTCGTTTAGGTGTCATACGCGTGGTAGTTAACCACGGTGTGGCACAGGAGCCAGGGTGTGCGGATGACCCCTAGGGGAGGTCATGGTGCATACGGTTTATTTGGTTAACGGATTGTTTTGGATTTGGGCCAAATGGACTTTTGGCGTGATATTTGGAAAGGTTATGTTTTTGGCCAAATGGGATTTTTGGCGTGCGTGGAAAAATATGGTTTTATAGGTTTTATGCATTGGCATTCTCTCATGCATATTGTTTGAGTTTTAATATGTTTTTATCTAGTGGTGTTTGGATTTTACTTACCTGTGGCACCATTTTTGGTACCGTAGATTTTGGTGCAAAGTTCGAGGAAGAGAAGGAGGCTGAGCTCGAGGATGCAGCTCTGCCGGAATACTGAGTTGGAGTCTATGCTTTGTAGTTGGTTTTGAAACAATATTTGTAGCTTGTAATATTTTATTATGTATGCTTTAAACAGCTTTGTATTAAATTAAGAAAAAATTCTAGTACTTAGTTATATGTCTTTGCTATCCGCTGCGTGTTTTTTTTGTGCACATTTGTCACTTGCACACACTTGGCACTCGTCGATAGGGTGGTGACCCGTGTTGTCACCATCCTGACATCTCGATTTTCCCGTGTCCGTACGTGGGGATTTGGGGGCGTCACAGGTGGTATCAGAGCGGTTCGGCTCTGGGTAAAACCATATGTCCCGTAGGTAGTACCAGAATGTTTTAAAGTTGTGTTTTGAAATTTATTTTATGTAAAGTTGCTTTTTGACATGTTTTATATGTTTGAATTTATTTGAGCTAGTTTGCTTGTGTTTATTTATTTAGTTATGTTATTGCATGCTGGTTTCTTTTTTGTTTTCTTGTGATGTGGTTTTGGTTTTTGGTTTTGGTTTTATGTTGTTGGTTTTATTTGTTTTTCTTAAAGGGGGTCAAGGGTTGTGTTGTGACAGGAAGGCGGTATAATCGAGGATACTATTATTAGGCATGAATATTTAATGTAGTAGGTATGAATTTTTAGCGATGTGGTTTGCTTGTATGATGTTTGTGACGCCCCCAAAATCCCCAAGCCCGGACATGGGGAAATCGAGATGTCCGAATGGTAACAACACGGGTCACCACCCTCTCGACGAGTGCCAAGTGTGTGCAAGCGACAAAAGTGCACGAAGAGATACGCAGCGGATAGCAAAGACATATAACTAAGTACCAGAATTTTTTCTTAATTAAAATACAAAGCGGTTCAAAACATACATAACAGAATATTACAAATACAAATAGTGTTTTAAAGCCAACTCCAATGCATAAGTTCCAACTCAAAACTCCGGCGGAGCCGCATCCTCGGGCTCAGCCTCCTCCTCCTCCTCGATTCCTGCACCAAAATCTACGGTACCAAAAATAGTGCTGCAGGTAAGTAAAATCCAAAACCCACTAGATAAAAACATATAGAACTCAAACAATATGCATGAATAAATGCCAATGCACCAAACCCATAAAACCGTATTTTTTCCACGCACGCCAAAAATCCCATTTGGCCCAAAACATATTCTTTCCAAACGTCACGCCAAAAGTCCATTTGGCCCATATCCAACTCAATCCAAACAAACCGTATGCACCATGACCTCCCCTAGGGGTCATCCGCACACCCT